>JAMZAV010015413.1:0-11618 GCA_024449915.1 Sweltsa coloradensis | reverse complement strand
AATTTTTTATATCAATAAATTTTTTTGTACTGTTTGTACAAAGTTAAAAAAGACGACTGGGCTTCACAAGGAAACCTATTTTGTAATATGGGACTACGTTTAACGAGATAGGCGTGAAGATGAAGTGATTGTTGTTGAATATATTGTTAAATATAAAGAAAATTTTGGTTCAGTTCGGTCTTGGAAAATATCATCTCGGCTATTTCGGGGGTTTAAGAATCGTCTAAGCATCGCAAAACCTTAGACAATCTCATTAGTTTTCATTCCCCCCTTTCCCCTGGATGATATCCTGGGCCCGTAAAAGTCGTAACGCTATCGACTGCTAAACAAAGGGGTGAATACTTTAAAAAAAATGGATGTCTTTTAGACTACCCCAGGGAATCACCCCCATACGATGAATATAACCCCCAGCAACCATCAGCGCTATCGTGGTCCAAAAAAAGGGGGAAATCTCTATGAGCGGGGGTTAAAAATTAGGTGGATGCCTCCATACGGAGTCAGGGTTACCACATTACTGGAAAAACCAGTTCCAAGCGCCCCAAAATTTAGTAATGTTGGCGCATAGGAAGTAGGGAGCCGTTTTATTTTAATGCCCTTTTAGATGGTCGTTTTATGGTGGGTCAACATATCGACCCGGATAAAATTGAAATATAGGGTTTTACAGTAAAAACGGTTTTCATGGAACTTTTGGGAGAAATACTCCCGCTTCTTAAATTTACTGCTGTCAGAAAAAAACATGAAAACAAAAGCCCTGTCGGCGTAGGTTAAATCTGAGAGTTTTAAGAACGGGAAAAAATGGGGAAATATTTTCGGTTTTTTGAGTAGGCATTTTTAGTTAAAGTAACATGATTTACATAATATGCTCAAAAGTGATCGTAAAATTTCCAGGGGAACATTTTCGAAAGAAGAGAATTTATTACTTTTTCGCTCATACCAATTCGAAAAAATGTAATAGGTCTAGTGCGACTTTCAAAGAAAAGTTTCTTCGATTGAACCCAAATTTAAGCATATTTTGTTGAAAGGTTTTGAAGGTCCCCTGAAAAAAAAAATCATGATGTACTAGCCGCTATAGTTGGGAGAGAGCGACAATCTGACAAAAAATCGTACTAAGAATCGAGGGAAAATTATTCGTTTGCACCCCAAAAAAAAAGTGGCAGTTTGCCTAAGTTCTCTAAAAAATGTAATCTAGTTAGAGAGCCATTTGTCGGGTGTAGAGCGAAAAGAAAAAAAAAAAAGGAGGGAAAACATCGAGCGTTTTTCTTTCCTCCAAAAAAGTACTAGTAATTTTTTCAACAATAAGAAAAAAACAATAAAAATAACAATATATACAAGGATGATCAACATGATCATATAACTAGGAAAAAGCTTTAAATCCCGCCCCGTGTTGGTGAGCGTAATTTTGGGGAATTGAGCTGCCATGTGTTTTTCGGTTTTCTGTTTTTCTGTGAAAAAAAAACAGAACTTTTGAATTTTTTTTTAAATTTAAAACAAATAAATAAAAAAAATTAAATTTTTTTTTAAAAATTTTTCTAATTTTAAAAAAAGGAAAAAAATTAAAATTTAAATTTTTAAAGAAATAATTATTCGATGTGCACAAATTTTCACGAATTATTTAAATTTTTTAAAATTTAAAGGTTCTGTGAAAAAAAACATTTTTAATCGGAAAGCATGTAGGTGTTTTAAAACAGAAGAAAAATTAAAAAAAAACGTAAAAATTTCGATTTTTAGAGCAATAATTATTTGATTACGTTCAAATTCACACGAATATATCAATTCATAAAATTAAGGTTCTGTGAAAAAAATCATTACAATCGGATAAAGCATGTAGGAGTTTAAGTCGAAGAAATTTTTTAAAAGTCGAAAAAATCGTAAAATAGCGATTTTTTGAGAAATAATTTTTTGATTGCGCTCAAAAACGTGGCAGTTCTTAGTTCAGAGATTTCGAAGGCCTCCATAAAATTTCATCGCAATCGGAGTATCGGTTTAGCCGGAATCGTGTTAACAGACAGAAAAATACAGAAAAGAAAAAAAAAAAAAAAAACATTCCGGATTTTTTTCTCCAGTGTAATGAAATGGAATCTTCGCTTCGCTCGCTACGCTTGCTACGCTCATCCAATTACGTTTGCCACCAGTTATTTCAATTGAAAACAAAACAGCAAAATAACTCATCTTCCTCATCATTTGAGATGTCAGGTGCACTATATACTTCAAAAGTTGCATAATTAATTAAAGAAGACTTGATCATCAATCACCGCTGATGCCGCGATTACATAGAATGTCACAGCACTCGTTGGCCCCTGACTGTAGCCCACAAAACACGCGATGCCATAGATCAAATGTGTGAGAGTGAGGATCATTGTCAAGGTATATTATGAACACGTTAGAGTGCGCTTGGTTTATACTGATAAAACAACCTGATGACTCCTGATGACAAGTGAGCCGTACATTTCACGTTCATGTGACGGGGATGATCAATATGCACTGAAGTTTTCAAAGGGTGAATGAAACTTCAAGTAATCGGAATCTGACCGGATCGAACCCACGTACATGGGTACGAATTGACTTCTTGCCAGACGTCTAGAACGTGCGTTACGATCCCGGGTGAAAATATCCCTCGATTATATTCCACTTTTATCACATCATTCCATTATCTTGAACAATCTGTTATACGTTTTATACAATATCAATAAACTTAACGATTTTAACCTTTCGTTTTAATTTACAGTTATACATTAACATTACCTCCAATTGTTTTATATTTTAAATGGAATCTCATTTCATATTCATCTCGATATCTCAATATTTAACATATTTTAACTTGTCATCGAACTGTTATTTTTTTCAGTTTAAATTGCAATGTTGAATTCGTAGAGATTCATACCTTATGCAATGAAGCAGTGATGAAATTGAAAGGCTAATGTATTTCTTATTTAAACCACAATGTTTAGTATTGGAATTTTTCTTTATTCTGCGACTATGTGGCAACCACAGATCGAGTTTTATTTCGAAATTAGTTTCGTATCTATCCGAAGAAACCTCGAACATTTGTAAATAATACCATCTTTTAAAAGTCCATAAATTTAAGTTCACTGAGTGGGTAGACTCTAAATACGACTTTATTTATTATTTATTTATTTATTTATTTATTGAAATTCACATATCAACAATTTACTCAAATTAAACGAACAAAACCCACGTGTAATATCTAGTAGCACATACATACACACGTTGTGTTGGTGGGCGGTAGAGGTGGCTCTGCAAAACTTTTACCCTAGTCCGCGAGAAACTACAACTTTGTCCTTTTATCTGCATGGTCAAGATAGTAACTTTCCCCTTTCAATATTTATGTGGGCAGGCTTAAAATTTGGGGACTCTCCATTTTAATCGGACAGCACAGTTTGTCTGGGCGTGAGTCGAACATTTTACCATAAACTTTTCAACGCCCGGAGGGAATACCCGGTGTCTATGCTAACAAGCCCAGAGTGAGGGGACTGCGGGTTGGGCCCTGCAGCTTGGGACGTGGTTCATCGAACACCCAACCCAAAATCCACGAACGACGCAGTATGTAAGGACAATCGATTATTTCCTATGTTTTCATTTTGCATTTGGAAGAACTTTTTGGGGGGGAGGAGTTTTACTCAGTTTTGGATTTTGAAATATGTTTATGTTAAAAAGAAAAACCTCATGGGGAAACGGGAAAATTTTTACATAATCTTGTGGTGCGATGATAGCTTGATGATTACCAGCCCCAAAAACTATGAAAATTTAATTTTTTGTTTTTATGACTAATTATACTTTCTGACTTTTTATCAAATTTACATAAGAAAAAATTAATACAAAGGCCCTTTTCGTAGGAATTTTCTTAAACTGGGAAAAACGTTTAAAGTCCCGCCGCGTTTTTGGGATGAGCGAATGGTGCTTTGAGCTGCCATTTTTTATCGGATTTTTGTTTTTGTTTGAAAAAATCTTTAAAATTTTGGAAGTTTTTTTAAAAATTTTTTAGAATTAATCGTAATTTTTAAAAAAAGGAAAAAACGAAAATTTGCGTTTTTTATAAGAAAAATTTCCCGTTTGCGCTCTAATTTTACACCAATAATTTTAAATTTCATTAAATTTAAGGGTTCGTAAAAAAAATCTTTACATGGGATAGGCATGTGGTTTTATAAGTCAAAAAATTTTTTGAAA
Organism: Sweltsa coloradensis; assembly: GCA_024449915.1. Lineage (NCBI taxonomy): Eukaryota > Metazoa > Arthropoda > Insecta > Plecoptera > Chloroperlidae > Sweltsa > Sweltsa coloradensis. Next base: position 7,433 of record JAMZAV010015413.1, on the reverse strand, counting down.
AAAAAAAAAAAAAAACTTTTAAAATTTTAAATTTTTTATAGAAATATTTTTAAATTGCGCTCAAATCTCACACAAATTCTAATTCATAAAAAAAGGTTCTGAAAAAAAATCATTAAAATGGGTAAAGCATTAGGTTTTTATAAAAAAAGAATTTTTTTAAAAATCGAAAAAATCGAAAAAATTGCAATTTTCATGAAAAAATATTTTTTCGTTTCGCTCAAAAACGTAGCATTTAAAGTTCAGAATTTCGAAGGACCCGAAATTTTCATCAAATTGGAGTATCGGTTACCCGGGAATCGTGTGGACAAACAGAAAAAAATAAAAAGAAAAAAGAAAAAAAAGTAGAAGAAAAAAAAACTTTCTTGATTTTTTTTTTCCAGTGGAGTGAAAAAGGGAAACTTCGCTTCGCTCATCCAATAATTATGATTTTTTAATCAATCAAATGAGTGAGTTTTGTATTTTTAAAAAAAACTGTTTAAAAAAAAATAGTATTTTTATTTAATACAATTTAGAAGTTAAAAAACCATCCCGATCGGGGTTTGAACCCGAACTCCCACTTCCAGGTGGGCATTTATAAAAGTTTTAGTTTAAACTTAAAATATTCCAATTTTTTTTTCGGTTTAGAGGGGCCAAGTAATGACATCCCATCATGCCCCCATAATTCCCAAACCCTACATTTCAATGGGGGTCGTTATTCATTTTTCATTTTTTCGCTAATCGCAATAATTCTTTAGGACTGGAAATAGGCAAAATGGGAAACAAATATTTATTTCATGCAATTTGTAAAGGAAAATTTTTATCAATTTATATGCGAATAAATGAAGATCCTATCAATTGTCACCTCTTTGCGTCCATGGGGAGCAGCGCCTGACTGGGCGACGTGACGTACAGCTGGGTCCAGCCTGCGGGGAAAAAAACAAACATCCGGTCAAAAAACTTTCCCAGAAGACTATACGTGCCCCCCCGGGGTGAGTAGGCTCGAGTACTTTCACGTACGGGGTCCCTCCACCCACGCCGCGGGGGAAGACAACGAGATTGCCTCCTCCGGGGAACAATCATTACCGGGGAATGACGAGAGTCAATTTTAAGAAAGTTTTCTGTTACGTGAAGATCTCACGTTGTAAAACAAAACCCCTCAAGAGTCGTTTCAAATTCATAATATGAACTTGGGTCCATTTTTTCAACGTCCGAGCCATATTTTTCGAATAGGGATGCTTTTTTTCATCATGTCACGCGCCAATAAAAAATTTTTGAAAAAATTTTACAATACTCCCGAAATTTCTTTTTTTAAATTACTTTCCCTCACATTCACATTCAAAAAAGATATTTACGGTGACGTTTTCAACCAGTAGAAAACCAAAAAAATTTAAAATGTAGACACAGAACGTAAAATTATCACAAACAGGTAACTTACCAAAAACGGTTTAAAATATCCGATTCGGGGGTCGATTATGTTGCTTTTTTTAAATTTTAAAAACATCGTTTGCTACTACTCTACTTGGCCAGGGGCTTAGGAGAAGATGGATTTTTAGTCTACAAGGGTCGTTCGGTGTGGAATAGAGGCAGGAGTAGATCCTATGTATGAGGTTGTGGGTTCGACCCGCACCGCGTACAAACTTAGCCGACGATTTTTCCCAATGCCAGGGCCACAAAACACTAACCATACACCGAGCAGCAAAAAGCAACCCTCGCTGAGGTGAGACCAGGGTTTAAAAAAAGCCAGGGGCAACGTATGATATCGCTACTTCCGGTTCTCAACCCCCGCAACACACGTTTTTTGCAATTATTTTTGTTACCCACGATTCGCGATAAGACAAGATAAGGGAAATGCTACGCAAGCACAAATTCCTGATTATGATGAACTTATCTATGCAACAACACCCAAGTTATGTGTTGCTGCATTCACTATGTTTTATTTGCATTTCACTTTCACTCATTGTTGTGCTACTATAAAGTCTGAATGGAAATAAAGTGAAGTTCAGGAATTTCAGATTTCCCTACCTATAAACTTAAATTCGTCTTCGATTTTTTCAAATAGGAAGGTAAATGTCTCGCTTTTTCTGCGAAAATGTCGCGGATTAGGGAGATCGTCAATGTTCGTTGAAGGGAACTAACCTGACAAGCAACGCACGATGTGACTGATTGTTTCCAATATAACCTTAGGCGCTGAAAGGATCTACTGCCCCTGTTCATTTGAAACTTTGGGTCACATCACGTCATCAACTTGTAGTCACTCTTTCTTTATCACACAATTGTGATATGAACTGTTATCTATATTTCCGGGTATATGCTTGAGTGGAGTAAAGATAAAAACGTATCACACCTAAACAAACGCACAGATGTATTAATATTAACTATGTTTGTTTATTATATAGGCACAATGAGAATCAATAAAATGCAATGCTCAAACTGTTCGTGGGCAGGCATGTTCAAAAGGGTGATTGCCTGATTGGTGATAGTGTTGTATAATTTCGCTAATATCAGTGGTGAAAGTTGAGGATAAAGGAAATATTGGTTTTTACACGCCTTATTTTAGGTAGGGCCTATAGTAATTGGTCTTGAGAATGTTTTGCATTTACAAATAAGCCTCGGCCTAGTAAGTCCTAATGACGGTTATATCCATATTGGCTATGTATTATACATGACGTAAAATTTTATGTCTACTTAAACAGTAAAATACGTAGAAACATCGTAAATATAAATACCTTTAAAGTAATACAACCATGAAAAACAATCTGTTATAGGCTGTCCTAAAGCCCACCTTAAACAAGCAACATGTCTAGGACCGTTTGTGCTGGATTTGAAACGTAATACGATACAAAATATGAAATACGTACACAGTTTATAATATAAATCTCCAACATAAATAAACTTTCCCATCTCAAATGAAAAATATCGCTCCGCTCGGTGAAATTGTTTTGCGATTCATGAGAGCAGCTTCGCACACGCGTCTAATAAATTGCGCTATATTCAGTTACCCAGCTGGTGTCACCGTGTGACGTAGGCCTACAAATATGATTAGTGAGGGCTGCGTTTCACTCGTTCTCCAGTAACTGACAGTAAATTACTTGTCACCCCATGTGAAGTGCGTTGTATTGATGTATTGTAGACTGTAGTGTTGGTCACAATATACATTCGGATATAGCGAATCTATACATTGGAATTGATTCTGGCCTGGAATAGAGTAGTGGAGTAGGAGTGCCTTGGTAAAGGTTTCCTAATTACGTTTTAATATATAATTCACTGCGCTAAAGATACAGAATCGAAATTACGTACACAATACGAATATACTGTTACACCTGGTATTGCTCTTTTAGCCTGGATCGGATATTTAGGATATCTTTTTTAAATCTACGGCAAAGTATGTTTGGAATGGTACGTACATCAGCTTATAGAATAAGCCGTGCTAGATTTGAGTCATTTAAATAAAGATTACATTTAATCAATTATAGTAATAATTTATTATTTATTGTCATTGCAGTTATTAGCGAGCAAAAGTCCCCTATAAGTAGAGATGTGCAAAAATGGTGATAACAAATTCGCGTTCTTTTTTTAAAGATGAAATAGTCCCTTCAAATTCTGCACGTTAATCATCTAAATTGTGATCTAATTGTACCAATTCCCAATTCGCGAATTTTCGCGATATTTTAGTTGATACCTCGAACTAGTGGCGAATTTTGCAATTATGTCTTGAAACGCGAATTAGGTCATGAAATTTCGAACAATATTTTTCAAAGTTTTGGTGGAGGTGCCGGGTAGGTACCGTAGTCGAAATTAAATTAATCCTGGCTGGTACGTATGGTGGATGTGCCGGGTCATACAACGCGATTGCGAGATCGGAATAATCGTTTGTACGCGAGTAAGCTCAAAAATTCACATCAAAATATCTAGGTGTTCCGTTAGGGCGCCGCAGGCAGGCCGCTGTGCGCTACACACTCAGGCACCTTATACAGCAGCAAGCAGAGTTGGGTTGATTTCGAGGTGTCACCCAGCCGTCATGAAACGTGATGTGAACTTGAAAACTATAAAAATCAAAGGGATTTAGGTACCTGATAACACATACAAAATATGGTTGGGGTACGAGCAATCCTTCTTGGTGAAAAAATGGCTTGAAACATGCTAAAAATCACTTTAAGCATGTTAGTTACTCCTGGCTACTTCTAATATACTACTGTCTAATTCGTCAGTTCAATTGCCCAGCGATTCTGACCAAATAGGTGGGGCTACAACGTTCATATTTTTACATGACATTAAGGTAATAGTATGTAATTCCCTTTGAAGAAAAAGTTTAAAAAATTGCTGGAGGCTTCCAAATAAAGGTTTTAATATATGCAATATACAGGCATACAATCAACAAGTAATTATAGTTACGGACAATAATCGCTTACATTGTTTACAAAAAGAAAGTCTTGGACCACTATATTTTTCATCTATGTTAATTGGTAATACCATAGCAATTTAAATGACTGATTTAAAAAATTTATATTTAACAAATAAATTTTGCAATGAAACTTGAAAAAGTAATGAGATCCCACCGTAACAAAAACTTGTAAAATACAGCCAAACCTTACCCCACTCAAAGAAATGAATCTAAAAAAAAGGGCCAAGCTCATCTACCCTTCACAATTTGCGCATTACTTAATTCATAAAAGTACAGTGTCCCGAAAACATCCTGAAAAAGCTTGGCAAAAAAAGAATTTGCAGACCATTACATTAAAAATTAATTAAAAAAAAGGGAATTTGGATTAACTATTACGTTTAAATAGTTGAAAATTCTATTTTGCCAAGCTTTTGAAGGATGTTGTTACGGGACACTGTACGTTATGAATTAAGAATGCGCAAATGTGGAAGGGTAGATGAGCTTGGCCCTTTTTTTAGATCTCATTTCTTTTGAGTGTGTAAGGTTTGGCTGTATTTTTACAAGTTTTTGTTATGGTGGTCTACATTACACAAAAAATGTAATTTCGTAATTTTGGTGGAGGTGCCGGGTAGTCAAAATTTTTCCTGGTAAAAACTGGCAGAAAATTTGAAAACTGAAGGCGGGAAATTGATCTTAAAATTAAAAAAAAAATGATTCTCACTCTCAAGTGCTTGTTTTTTTTTTAAATTAATCATGAATGGTCCTGGAATTTGCGATACACGTAATTAAAACTAGATGTTTTTTTTTTGTGCATTTAATCAAATTGTTTTTTTTTTGGTAAATAACTAAAAAAACGCAAATTTTTTATTTCTAAGGCGCGAATTTTCAAACTAAAAAAAAAAACCATTTTGCACGTCTTACCATAAGCATCACTTTTATGTCCGCCGTCAGTCCGTCTATGCGTGGGCTGGTCTCATGGTAAAATCGAAGACAATTTCCCTATTACAATGCGTTTTTTTTTAGATTGACCTTCAAATAAGTATGATTCTGAATTATTTTTGGGCCTTTGGGGTTAACGGAGAGTGGCAATACCCTTTTTTTAAAAGGGGGCATTTTCAGTATCGGCAACCTCCCCCAAATTCAATTGTCCCGGCTACTTTTATTTGTGTGTTCTTTCTATGTTGATAAAGTTGCTTCGCTTCCTATTTTTTCGGGTACTACCAACCCCGTGCTTATCCCAAAATATTGATACTTTTTTGTAAAAAATATTTATATATATTTTAATGTTGACTTTGTTCGAATCAACACTCCCTCTAGCTTCTGAACGTGAGCACACACACCACTGTGTGCGAGTGTAACGTGAGTAAACATGTCCTGGGACGAACGCTCCCCCCACCCCCCCCCCCCCTTAGACGCGCCGTCCCCCCACTCTACAGTACTCGAGACGTGGTCCCGGTTCGATCCCCGCTCACAGAACCAATTTCAAGGGACAATACGCCGAGAGGTTGCTTTTTTAGAATAGCTCATGCGTATTATTGACGTCTTTGCGGTCGATATATTTAGATTCGTACGAACACACTTACACGTGTCATGTACACCATGTAGGCAGAGATCGGTTTCCGATGATGGTTTGATAAGATGAACCCATAAGTTACAGAAAATAAGTTCAAAAAATTGTCACTAAAACGAGTATTTCGGAAGGAATTCATCCTTGAGAGAAATGAAAAATAATAAATAAAGTTTTTTGTTCCGTAAACTTACAAATGAAATGTCTTAACGAAAATGCCTTTAAAATTAGTGCTAAAATTGAAGGCGTAGGAAATAAAACTTACAGGTGTTTAAAAAGTATTTGTTTTTCACAAGTATTGTCACAAAAAGCGTACTTACTTCCATTTAAGGTAAACTATTTACTCACTCGCGTTTACAACACGCACCCTCTACATAACGTGGTATCTCGTTGTTCTGGTGATAACGGGAAACAATAAACACGCCCGTCTCCGCTTTGCAAAATACAACTTCCAACGCAAGGGCCCCTCATATCCTTTACTATGCTGTTAGAAAGTGCTGTAATTGTACCTTTTTTTATTTATCAACAAGGGGAAATGGTACAATGTCATATACGACAAATTAGCCTCAAACACGATAGTATTTTCTTGCCATGTGTACACGCTCATACATCGTATTTCGAACGTGTGTTAGTAACGGGTAAACAACACGTCATGTCATTCAGTATGAAAGCTAGGAATTCAAACTTACAAACGAGAAAATGGGGGAAATTTTCCCCCCCATAAGACTTGGATGTGATTAGCACCTTTGAGCGATATTCGGAATTTCAAAATTCAAGTTTTTAACTATCGTAAATATAAATAAATCCAAACTAAAACGTATTTTCCCAAACAAATAAGTGTGTTCATGATTTAAAAAATGTTATTCATTACAACACACGTTGAATAGGTTTACACTTCAAATAAGTGTGTTCATGATAGATAGATAGATAGATATTTTTATTCACTTAGACTAGTACAGTGTACAAGTATAACTCTTTGCAGAGAAAGGGGAATAGTCTATAATTAAAAATAATAATAAAAATGATAGTAATTATAAAGATATACACAGTTTTTAGAAGAAAGAATAGTTGGATATAAAGCATAATTGATAATTGATAGGATATTGATATTTATATGTATGATGATTGTAATATTGAATATATATATATATATATAAATGATGATTTATTAATTGATTAATAATGATAAACACAGTGTTAAGGTTAAAGTAGAGTAGATGCAAAACAATAGCATGCGCTACTAAAGATTAAGAATCATATATAATAAAGAAAAGTTTGGGTATAAAGCAATTTTTGATGTGATATTGTGATAATTAAATTTCTGATGGCACAGAAAACAGCAATGATGTACAGGAGAATGTGTCTAGTATAATATGAAAGATTGATGATTTATTTTGTTAGGTAAAGTAGAGTAGATGCAAATACCTACAGTTTAAAAATTTATAGAATAAGAAATTTGTATAAGCAATAATTGAAATATGGATAAAAGAATGGGGAAAAAAGTAA
>JAMZAV010015412.1:0-12200 GCA_024449915.1 Sweltsa coloradensis | reverse complement strand
TTACATACCAAAAATACAGCCGCACTATATATATATAATATATATATATTAGTACTTAGACAGAAATAAAAAAGTGACTACCCGGGGATGAACCGGAACTTAGCTTACCGGGCTATGCTCTTACCAACTGAGCTTTGCGGCCACAATTTAAAACTGTCTAATTTTGGTCTGTTTTGTACATTGTTAATATTGTGTGTAGAGCAGATTGCACTGCCATTAGACTACACATGAAAATAACTTGGAGAAATACAAACCATCTCTGTAACCCTAGAGTTGGAAATATTTATATATATACATATACATATTATGTTACCATCATTAAATAATTAAATTTACTTTTTTCGTTTACCACGTAAGATATTCTTTATTTTGTCTGACGTTTCGATTGGATTTCAAAAATCATTGTCTAAGACTGTAAAATAACTCAAATATAAATACAAAATACAAAAAACTTCAAGAGAGAACTAAACAAAAACACAAGAATAACATCAAACAAACATAATAAACAAGCAATTTTCAAAGAAGTTAACTAACAAGAATATATAACATGTGGAAAGAGTTTAGAAAAAACATGTCATGTTATTGATTATGCGAAGTAGTTTGCTGGACCAGAACCTTTAGGATGAATCCTTGCTTGACTTCTTGTCATTGGGCCTTGACTTGTGGAAGGTAACACGGTCTTGTAAGTATTTTGACCAGTAGGGTTAGTCTGACTTCGGGTCGTAGACTTACAACAGGTATAGGTCTACGGACTACATTTCGAGGCATGAGTGCAGGTTTCCAAGCAAGAGGAGGCTCTGGCTATCATCTCTTTTGTTCATGTTATTTGGCCGTTTTCTCAATTTCCACAGATTCACGATAATACGTGGCTTGAGCTGTTGTACAGGGCAATAAGTTTTTGTTTTGTCAAAATCTATCACATGCGAGTAAGCTTCAGCATGTTGAGCCAGGGCTGATTTCTTGTCACCTGCTTTCACATCTTTCACATTCTAAGCATTGATGAGATCTTAAGTTCAGCTTTAAAGATGGTTCCAATGTGTTGTTTTTTTTTCTCATGAAGCTCATGGAATATACTAAATTCCTTGCGGGTGTTGTGAGAAAACATTATATCGGAAGGACGAACCTTAAATCTCAGCACTTCTGGACGAGCATAGAACTGCAATAAAAAACAGGCAAACTACATCTGCTCTTTTCCAGCACTATTTTGAGAAGGAGCCTGGATAGATTTTGCGAACGCAAAGACTGTTGCCAGAGGGAACATGAAGTATCTCGTATTGTTTAGAGAAGCCGTCGAAATGGAGAAACGACCGCATAACTTAAAACATACGAGATGATGCGAAAAGACTAGCACCACCTGGAAACTGGCGCTACGTGATAGCCATGTGGTGCCGATAATACCCCCAGTTGCCACGGAAAATGTAGTTCCTCAGCTAGAGTGGATAGGAGAAGAACGAAGCCACCTTAAGCTCCACCTACCAAACGCTCCTGTTAAGGTCATCGCAAAGATCTTAAATGTAATGCTGAGCAGTTGCAGTGACTTGTTTTGTCTTTTATATTATTTGTTATTGTCTTGTTTGTTTACTCAATGTTTTTAATTTGTATGTCGTTACCTTGAGAATGGGCAGGAGAACTGTTCGAAACGTTGGTAATAAAACTTATTTAACTCGGAAACTCGAAAAAAATTCATTATGTCACATTATATCCAAGAAAATCTACGTAAAAACATATATATATATATTAGAATCACAATTGTAAACTTGTCGGGTTATTTCGCCACGTCGATTTGACTTACCCATGTCAACGTTCTGGACCGCTCTGGGTCCTGTCATCAGGACGACTCGTCGACGTGGCGAAATAACCCGACAAGTTTACAATTGTGATTCTAATACTTCGGGCACGAAAAGCCTTAAAAACTTAATATATATATATATATATTATTTTCAGAAACTATTTGACCCGGATATAATATTATTTGACGAGTGTATTAAATATATATATATATATATATATATATATATATATATATATGTTTTTACGTAGATTTTCTCGGATATAATGTGACATAATGAAATTCTTTCGAGTTTCCGAGTTAAATAAGTTTTATTACCAACGTTTCGAACAGTTTTTCCTGCCCATTCTCAGAGGTAACGACATACAAATTAAAAAACATTGAGTAAACAAACAAGACAATAACAAATAATATAAAAGACAAAACAAGTCACTGCAACTGCTCAGCATTACATTTAAGATCTTTGCGATGACCTTAACAGGCGTTTGGTAGGTGGAGCTTCAGGTGGTTTCTTTCTTCTCCTATCCACTCTAGCTGGAGGAACTACATTTTCCGTGGCAACTAGGGGTATTATCGGCACCACATGGCTATCACGTAGCGCCAGTTTCCAGGTGGGTGCTAGTCTTTTCGCATCATCTCGTATGTTTAAGTTATGCGGTCGTTTCTTCCATTTCGACGGCTTCTCTAACAATACGAGATACTTCATGGTCCACTCTGGCAACAGTCTTTGCGTTCGCAAATCTATCCAGTGCTCCTTCTCAAAATAGTGCTGGAAAAGAGCAGATGTAGTTTGCCTGTTTTTTATTGCAGTTCTATGCTCGTCCAGACGTGCTGATATTTTACGGTTCGTCCTTCCGATATATGTTTTCTCACAAACACCCGCAAGGAATTTCGTATATTCCATGAGCTTCATGAGGAATCACATCTTTCACATTTCTAAGCATTGATGAGATCTTAAATCAGCTTTAAGGCTATTCCACCGCGTTTTTCTATTTTCCAAAATATGCTACTAAGTTAAAAATAGTGAATGGCTTTGAAACATGGCTATTTTAGAAAATCAAAATATTTTTTCCAAATTTTTCTGATCCGGTACACGGCCAATAAGCCACCTCAAAATAATTTCAAACTTCAATTCGCCAGGGCACAACATTCAACGTAGGGTGTTTGTGCTTTTGTGACATTAATTTTTAACTGTTTTTCTTTGGACTGACTGAGAGAAAACAGATTTATTTTAAACAATTGTATTTCCTGCGAATTTTTTCGTTTGGCGGTACAAATCGGTAAAAAATACCGCCAAACGAAAAAATTTGCTGGAAAGACAATTGTTAAAATAAATCTGTTTTCTCTCAGTCAGTCCATAGAAAAACAGTTAAAATTAATGTCACAAAAGCACAACACCCTACGTTGAATGGTGTGCCCTGGCGAATTGAAGTTTGAAATTATTTGAGGTGGCTATATTGGCCGTGTACCGGATCAGAAAAATTTGGAAAAATATTTTGATTTTCTAAAATACCCATGTTTCAAAGCCATTCACTATATTTTAAACTTTGTAGCATATTTTGGATAATAGAAAAACGCGGGGAATAGCCTTAAAGATGGTTCCAATGTTGTTTTTCTTTAGGAGTCTGCTTATTTTATCTGTGGTGCCTTGTACATACGGTAAATATGCCATGCTTCGGTATTTCTCTACTTCTGGAGGATTTAAGTCCTTCTTCTTAGGAATTCTGTTAAACGCTTTGGAAATAGATTTGTCGGAATAACCATTGAAAGAAGAGCTTCCCGAAGTCCCTTCATTTCTTCTGTTATAGGTGTTGGTCAGATAGCCTCTTTGATCGTGTAGCGAGAGTGTTAACAACTGAGAATAGTTGAGCAGGATGGGGTGTGATGAAGCATTTAAATATCTATTAGTATGTGTCGGTTTACGATATACGGTATGGGCAAAGCTTTCGTCATGTGTTTTCATTACCAACACATCCAAAATGGAAGGCGGTTATCTTGTTCAACTTCCATTGTGAACTTAATATCGTCATGTAAACTGTTCAAATAAGTTAGAAAATATCAAGCTCTGCTCTACTATATACCCAGAAGGCAAATATATCGTCAATATATCTTAGCCAAACAATTGGCTTCAATGGAGCATTCTCAAGAGCTTTAGTTTCCAAAAAATCCATGAATATGTTTGCAATAACTGGAGAAAGAGGTGATCCATCGGCGCTCCCTGACTTGTTTATACATATTTCCTTCATACGGAAAGTATGTGTTTGAGAGACAATGCTCTATGAGATCTAATATATACTGTGGGGGCTTTATTTGGGTCTTGATAATCTCTAAGGTTTCACACAATAGGCACCTTGTAAACAAAGATAACAACATCAAAGCTTACCAAAATGTGTTCCTGCTGAGCTTTATAGTTTTGAAGAAGTTCGATAAAGTGCTCTGAATTCCGAACATAAGAGGCTACTTCTTCTGCATATGGTTGAAGGTATTTGCAATATGTTTGGCGAGTAACTGCACAGGAGAACCAACTGAGCTTACAATTGGCCTAAGAGGGGCGCCTACTTTATGAATCTTAGGGAGACCATATATTTTGGGACATCGTGACGACTTTTCTCTTGGGATTAAATATTGTTTTACCTCAGGATCAAAGTTAGAAGCTAAAATTCTTGCCTTAGTTGTCTTCTCTAGGTATGTGGTAGGGTCACCTCGCGTGTGTGCTTTATACGCTGGATCATCTAAGAGAGCTTCCATCTTCAACTGATAGTCTTTCTGGTTTAGAACGACTGAAGCATTGCCCTTATCTGCTCGTAAAAACTATAATATCCTCATTCTTACGTAGCGAATTCAAGGCTAGCATCTCGTCGCGAGTCATGTTTCTAGCAGGAGGTTTGCTTTACGAAGAATGTGGCATGTATCTTGCGTTTTGGTTTCAGCTACATCATCTGGGAGACCAAATATGCCGATTCAACCCCTGTTATAATATTTTCTGTAGGTATCCTCGAGGGTGCGATCGCAAAGTTAAATCCTTTTTCTAATACAAATAAAGTAGGTGGGTCTAAAAGATGATCTGAAAGGTTGTGTACTAAGTTCACATATGTGGTTGTTTTACTGCAGGTTTTTGCTTACTATAAAGTATATTAAACTTTGCTATTTGTTTCATGAAGTAAAGGCAGCAACGTCGTCTGCCCGTTGCTGTGAAAGATCATCTACTTGATACCATAGTGCAGCGTGAAGAGATGTTGATAAAGTACAATGCGAATCATATAACTTTTGACTAACTTCATCTAGTTGACGTCTTTTTGGTGAATAGAATCGCGAAGCAGCGTCATACTTGTGTTCCGTAATATGTTTGCAATCGATGGTGACTTGTTATGAAAGGTGACCTTCATAGAAACTGGTATTATTCCTTGGTCACGGACACAAATCTTAAATGTAATGCTGAGCAGTTGCAGTGACTTGTTTTGTCTGTTATATTATTTGTTATTGTCTTGTTTGTTTACTCAATGTTTTTTAATTTGTATGTCGTTACCTTGAGCATGGGCGGGAGAACTGTTCGAAACGTTGGTAATAAAACTTATTTAACTCGGAAACTCGAAAGAATTTCATTATGTCATATATATATATATATATATATATATTTTAAACTTGGCTTTATAGTAGGCGACTATCACGCTGTTATGTTAGTACTTTAGACAGAAATTAAAAAGTGACTACACCGGGGTTTGAACCCGGGACCTTTAGCTTACCGGGCTATGCTCTTACCAATGAGCTATGCGGCCACCAATTTAAAACAGTCTAATTTTTGGTTTGTTTTGTACATTGTTAATAACGTGTGTAGAGCAGATTGCACTGCCTATTAGACTACACATGAAAATAAAAGTACTAACATAACAGCGTCATAGTCGCCTACTATAAAGCCAAGTTTAAACATCATATTTCCCAACTCTAGGGTTACAGAGATGGTTTGTATTTCTCCAAGTTATTTTCATGTGTAGTCTAATAGGCAGTGCAATCTGCTCTAGTTCAAGTTCAAGTTCAAGTTCAAGTTTTTATTTATCCTTAGATTCATACAGAGTACAAATATGGATATCGTCAAAATTAATACTAAAAATATAGATAAAATAGCCTAGTTAAGAATAATATTTAACAAAAGTATAGTTTGATTTATTTCGTGAGAGCTATCGGCAAAGTCTTTGATTCTAAATCTCTGTATAGCTGTCAAACTACAAGTTGAACAGTTAAGTGAGCAGCTACAGGATAACCAGCAATAAATGTCGATAGTTTCGGTAAAATCTTGTTTATTTAAGGAAAGTTACTTTTCGTGTGGCCATCCTGAAATCATACGCTATTGATGGAGATGGTATTATGTTCAATGATGCACAAGGGTCTGAACACTGGTTTCAATAGGCAATGTAGTTCTCTTTCTTTCTGTCCTGTCGTTCTCTCTCCCTCTTTCCGTGGCTTCCCATTAGCTTGACATGTATTTCTGTATTAGTGTGTTTCAAAACATATTGTGTTGAGAAGAGAAATGAGATTTCTATCAGAATAAGGGACTGCGATTCGAAGAAAATTTCGAAGAAGGATGCACAAAATATATCTCTCTGGAACTTGAGCGTCTCTTGTTGTATATATCAGGTTTCTAAAGTTGAACCTGATAATTGAATTTCTTTAAATTTACTGAGTATTCTTCGAACCACCCTGTAGGGAGGTTTTTTTTCGTCACTGTCCACTTTAAACTCTCAATAGATGACAATTTGTAGCAGTTAACCACCCATAGCGGGCCAAAAGCCGCCAGCTCTCACGAAATAAATCAAATATAAAATTTTGGCCTATAATTATAAGGGCTGGCCTAAGTTGGGTACAAGTAAAATGTATTTGCCAACTGGACAACTAGACATACAAACGAAACAAAATTTTTTTCAAGTATGTTTAAAAATGAGTAAAGGGCTTTAAAAAAAAAATAAATACACGGTATAAGACTGACAGTTTAAAAGGAGAGGGGCTAAACAAAATATGCAAATTTTGTAAAATACCAACAGATTATAAAGAGAGTAGATAAAAAAAAAAATACAAAAGAAAAAATATTATAGTAAAGTGAACATACAAAATTAAAAGAAGGTTGAAGGTGTATAATGGTGAACAAAAAATTTCGCCTGTGGATTATGAGCATCCTAGTGAAATTTAAAAATAATTAAAACATTAAAAAAATATAAGAGTATAGAGTATTTATAGTTTACGGAGAGAATACTTTTGGGAGGGTAGAAGCTTTTGGGATGTGATGAAGGATTTCAAATTATTTTTTTAGGAAGCAAGGTTGGGGAATTTTTGAATTTGTTGGGAAGCTTTTTGAAGAGGTTTGGGGCCAAGTACTTAGGGTTTTGGAAAAAAAAAGCAGATTAGGGGGGGATGCAAATTTGGAGATTTGATTTTGTAAAAGGGGGAGTGGCGATGTTTTTAGAGGGAAGAGTTTAGGTTTAAAACCGAACAAAAATTGATCCCGTTTGAATCGGGGAACCCGCGAGTTGGAACCCCAAATTTTGAAGAGATATGCGGATATGCGGACACCCCTTTTTCGGAGGGTAAAGGGTCTAACTGCTTGAGGGGATGCACCCAAAAATAGTATGCCTAGGACAGATGTGAGTGGATATAGCAAAATAAACTAATTGAGAACATGAGGGTGAACTATTGTTTTATTTTTTCTAAGCATGAAACAACCACTATTATTTTGGAGTGAGTTTCAAGTGGCGGCCCCAATCCAATGGTAGTGAAAGTTCAGGCAAACAACTTGGCAGATTTTGGAGCGGGGCTGTTTTTATATAAACCGGACAAAGGGGATGGAGGTTGGGGTTTTTTGGGGTGTTGAAAGTAAAGATAAATGGTCTTGGGCAGTAAAAGGGTTTAATAGATTGATGGGGCAGTAGGGGGACTCAGGGAGGGTGTTCGTCCCCGTTTGGGGGGGCAGCACACAATCTTTAGGGGGAGTTAAGAGGGGCTGAGTCTCGGCATACTGGTCAGGTACCCTTTGTTGAGGGAACCCGTAGATCATAACATAAAATAAGGCCAAGGGGCCCAAGTAGGCCCCGAGGAAACCCTGTGACCGAGTTTTGGATAGAAGAAATTTTTGAGCGGGGTTTTTTTTAAGAAGCCGGATTTCTACTGCTTGGGTGCGGGGCCGGATAGATATGAGGCCATCCATTTGAGGGTACTCCTCTCATACCCAAGGGTTTTTGTTTAGTGAGGGGAATGTTTGGGCGATGGGTCAAAGCCCTTTCTAAATCATAATACAAATCTAAAACTTATTAAAAGTAAAAACAAACCCCCAAAATTTGAAGTTTTTAAATTGGTGGCCGCATAGCTCAGTTTTGGGAAAAGCATACCCGGTAAGCTAAGGTCCCGGGTTCAAACCCCCGGGGTAGCACTTTTTTATTTCAGTCTAAAGTACTAACAAAAGCGTCATAGTCGCCTACTATAAAGCCAAGTTTAAAATATATTTCCAACTTAGGGTTTTCAGAGAGGTTTGTATTTCTCCAAGTTATTTTTAGTGTACTAATAGGCAGTGCATCTGCTCTACACCGTTATTAACAAAGTACAAAAAAAACAAAAAAATTTGACAGTTTTAAAATTTGGGGGCCCCATAGCTCAGTTGGGAAAAGGGATAGCCCGTAAACTAAGAAACCCGGGGGGAAAAAACCCCGGGGTAGACTTTTTTTTAAATTTTTGTCTAAAATACTAACATATATATATTCTATTTTTTGGGCGTTCACATCCTGATTTAAATCAAACAAAAATGCAACGTAGCTGTCATTAAAACAACACGCAAATTATTTTCTTTTACTAGGAAACGCTCAGTTGGACCGTTGATAAGCGAGCACGTGCTATAGTTGCACATTTTTTTTTAAATTTTCGACCGCTGTCCACGGGGGCCATGTTTTCCCAAAAAATTTTTTATTATTTGGGAAGGTATTTGGGTAAACCCGTGGGGAAAAAATTTACTTTGTGGAAAAAATCCACCGCCATTAAAGGGGCCTTGAATCTTTTTTGGGAAAAAATTTTAATCTTTGGTTCAAATAAAACACTGCATCCCCGATAGTATTTTTTATTTTTCTAGGTGGCAGTGCCCCGAAACTTTTGGGACTTTTTGTTGCCATGGTAACGTTACTATTGTTTAAGTTATTTCCCTCACACATTATCGGATCAAAAAAAAATTTAAAATATTGACCGGACGGGCATCCTAAATGATTTTGGCCACCTCAAATTTTTTCGCCGTTTTTTTTGAAAAAAAAATTTTTGATTTTCTTTAATGTAACTTCTTAATTTTTTAACGATTTTGCCACAAAAAAATAATGGCATTTAATCGAGAACGAAGCTTGCGGATGGTCAAAATTTAACTCGATCCGGCCTCCGTTCGAAAGTTATGGGAGAATACAACAAAAAAAAAAAAAAAAACAAAACAAAACCAGTGACTATTTTTTCCGGCAGAGTCAAATGGAAACGCTCGCTTAATAGGTAGCATAAAGTTTATGACAATATATTAAACCAACGGAAATCTGACAGGAAATATGATACTCTGCCGTTAAAGTGGCCACCACTCTGCGCTAGTATATAACCGTCTATAAAGCAATTAACTTAGGAATCTACACATGGCAATGGGCCCGCACCCATCACGATCTGAGGGTCTGTCACAACTCCCAATGTTTGTAAACAGCCAGGGTTAAACAAGAGTTCAGAACAACACCGCATAAAAGTATATATAACTTAAAACTAAACCGCATACAGTATTACACACTCAAACCAACAACTAGAGTCACATGGCAATTGCAGGGTGTCCACAGCACTGAGATGTAAAAATAGTGGTAATAGTGGCCTCAAATGCATAAAATAGTGGCTAAAATAGGGCCCATTTGCTGAAAAATAGTGGTCAAATAGTGGCAATGTGTTAAAATTTGAAGGAAAGTATGAAGAAAACCCCGAGCTGTTCTTCCTATAAACACCCAAGTCCGAATCTTAATTACAGATGTATTACACTCATGAACAGTCCCAGCCGATGGCACAATTAACGGGAAGTTGTGATATTTTGGTATTAATAATTGAAAGAAGTACTGGTAATGTTTAGTCTTCCTTTATATTTATTTGTTTGTTATTTACTTCCAACTGGCAGTGTACTTTATTTACAAAATCATTTTTTTTTCTTATTGACATTGTTGACTTTGTTTCCAATTTTTGCAGGCCTATGGCCTCTAGTAATTTCTCTCTTAATAAATATTTCTATTTATATTCTTTAAAGTGTTTAGAAGTTTATTTATGTATAACTAGCAACAGCAACATCTACGGTGCCTATGATTTATACAGTCTTACCAGAGACACGTTATGGCCAAGTCGTGCACATAATTTGGTCCTCACCGGGCCGTATCAGATTGAGCTTTGCTAGTTCGTTCTAGAAGTTAGGATTCGACGTCAGGCATTACCTGAGTCAAATAGACATTCTTCACTTCAATTTGGTAAAGCATTCCTTCCAAATATAACTAGAACTTACTACTCATTATGGAGGCAGATAAAAAGAAATTACTCTTTAAAAAAAGAACATCTTGCAAAGCAGCCCCTTACAAGATTACAAACTTTTATTGATTCTTTCGATGTCTCAATACATGACATATTAGAATTGAAGGTGAGAAATGCTAAATTAGAAGATATTTGGAAAAGTTATCTTTTTTATCAAGAAGAACTAGAATTTGAGGACGACGAACAGGATCATGCAATTGATAGAGAAGTTTTGAAAGTCAGTATTACAGAGTCCAAGCAAAATACTTAAGGTTTTTGGAACTAACCCGTTGATTTAAATCAAAAATGGACTAGAACCAGCTGTTGGGTCTAGGCCTACCTCAGGCGTCTCACACAATGTTCACACAAATAAAGCTACCCACAATAAATCTACCTAAATTCTTAGGAAATGTGGAACTATGGCTACATTTCAAGGACACATTGAAGCTTGATAGTAAACAATCCTCAAGTGTCAAGTATTCAAAAATTCCACTATTTACTGTCGTTCTCTCCAAGGAAAACCACATCAACTGGTGCAAAATCTGCTGATTACTAATGACAACTTTCAAATAGCGTGGCAACTGGTCACACGCAAGGTATCATAACACCAAGTTAATAGCACAAACACATTTTCAGACAATTACTGCATGTGCCCTCAATAACTAAGAGTACTGGAGCAAATCTTCGAAGCCTTATAAACCATGTTCAAACAAATGTGCATGCTTTAAATGCTTTAGAATTCAATATTCCATTGCATGAAGTATTGATAAATCAGATTGTCTATGAAAGCATTGACACTGAGACCCGTAAGGAGTGGGAAATGCATTCAGAATTAGATGAATGCCATCGTTTGAGTCTTTGATTTACTTCTTGGAAAGGAAATGCAAGGCACTTGAAAGCATAGGCATATCTACATCCACTGAAACTAAATCTCAGAACAAATCAAACTTGAATGATAAAGCTACAAGCAAGTCACAACATTCTTACATAGCTGCCAACAGCCAATGTATTCTCTGTTCAGAAACTCATGCATTGTTTAGATGTGCAAAGTTTGCGAACATGAGTCCTCAGCAGCGCTACACGCTTGTGAAACAACACCAAGTTATGTTTTAATTGCCTCATACCATTTTCTATTAATCATGAGTGTTCTACACATCCGCTGCCACAAGTGTAATAAAAGGCATCACACCATGCTACACTTAGATTCTCTAACATCGCAATCCACCTGATAACAGTGTGCACTCCACACAAGCTTCAACTCAAGAAGTTCAATCTGCCGCTAACAAGACTTACTGTACCTTCAACGATAAGGTTCAATCTCAGGTTTTATTAGGAACAGCGGTGGTAACCGTGAAAACAAGTATGGACAATACGTTCATTGCAGAGCACTGCTTGATTCTGCATCTCAGGTAATTTTTGTCACGGAATCATTTGTGCAGAAGCTACAACTGAAGAAATCAAAACAGCACATTCCAATCCAAGGGATAAACGAGGTTAATGCTGAAACTTCCCACACAGTTTCGCTAAACTTGAAGTCAAGGGTCAGCGATTATACTACTACAATTGACTGTGCGGTTCTTCCCCGCATAACGGGCACAATGCCATCTACTTTTATGAATTGCGATAGTTGGGGAATTCCTAACTGTCATGTTCAAACTTGTAGTTTTAGCCACCTTGGATTTGATTAGGTATACCTGTGGAGAGTTTGTAGAGGGACCTTGGAATGGCGGAATAAATAGACCTGACAGTACTAAATGAATACATCTTTTATCTCCATCTATCCTCAATCATATTACATTATTTTCATACATAACAATGGCGACGAGTATCGGATATAAATTAAAGAGTATTTTTAAGTAAATATAAAGTGAATTTT
>JAMZAV010015411.1:0-12406 GCA_024449915.1 Sweltsa coloradensis | reverse complement strand
ATGTTTTGAGTGGGGCGGTGGTAATTATAGTCCCGGGGCCAGCCAGCAGAACATATTTAGGATGTTTAATGGGGGGGGGGTAGATTGGCAATGAAAAGGGGTAAAGGGGGCTGTTATTTTTTGAATTGAATTGTTGTGAATTGTTGAAAGTGGGCAGCAACCGTTTTCTGGAAAACTAAAACTAAACATAAATCTCATTCTTCAATGGGTTTGTCATTTTGTAGCTCACAGAGTTCATTTGGGTACAGTGCAGAACTTAACATAAAATTTGCGTACCACTTGGCGCAACAGTGTTCTTGTAGCGCGCATCTCTGTCTTAACTTGCTGGTATGTTTTATTCAGCAAAAAGGTTGGTGCAGCGGCAATCGGCAAGTTATGAAAGTTGGACCCCTACCGGGGTAGAACAAGATGATATTATACTTTTAAAAAGATTACTTCAAAATACATACGATAAGCCATATCCGAGAAAAATCCATCTTGTCTAATGCCGTTTTGGCACTTTGAGTGCGTCGCGACGCTTCCGCACGGCGCTTCACTCTTTTGATCTTTAAATTTCCAAACTAACTAGGGAAAATTAATAAATATAGTACCATTGTTTAGAAGAAGAATAGCACTTTTCAGTGAATACCCACATTTACCCTTTAAAAAATTTTTTAGGGTATTTTAATGGCCTAAAACGCAAAAATTGACTTTTTATCAATTTTACTTGGTATTCAATGTCACTTAACGAGAAGAGTTGTAAACATATTGTTGGTTTATCAGTTTTAAAAACATGCTGTCACATGTGTTGTAATACCACAATGCACAGATATTTTACACAAAGTCACTGAGTTTGTGCATGACATACGTTTGTTCGGCCGCGCGTCTTATTTACTTCCGCTGACGCTTCCGCACGGCGCTTCACTCTTTTGATCATTATTTCCAAACCAACTACGGTACATTAATTAACTAGTACCATTGTTTAAAAGAAGATAGCACTTTTCATTGAATACCCACATTAAAGGTGGGCTGTAGTTAAAGTAGGGTAATTTAAAAAAAACGCGTTTTTTATGTTAAACACATTTTTGACACGTTTTCGATAACCCTAGTAAAAAACCCGAGCTCAAACGCACGAGCCGTTCAAGAGCTAGCCCGCCTCAAAGTGGAGGGGTGGGGGTGCCTACGTCACCGCTCCCTAGTCTCGACGGCCGCGGGTCGCGGGCTGCACCCCAACTTCTGCGTGCATGGCTCAAGCCCGTGCTTTCGCCGGACTCACTCCCCCCAATAATAGTAATACTAAATAACAACCATAATAACAAAATAATAAACTCAATTAACTCACCAATGAAGAAGTTATTAAAAATACTCAGGCTCGTAACCGTCGCTGCTTTAAAACCCAAAATTTGAGCCCTGTTGATTCGGGGAAAAACCTTTCGCGCGAATACAGTTCACAACACACCGATGGTTGTCCCAATAACTTCCTTTCTTTTCCCAAAATTTTGACCACTAATTCATCCAGTAAACAAATTTTTGGGTGAGAAAACGTAGCGAATTATGTATTATGAAATGATTCGTTTAGAATTACTAATTGGCTATCAGGCGCATGCAAAGCTAATAAGTGATTTTGCTGTCTTCAGTGTATCAAGTTTTAACACGACACTTTAAAAAAATAATATGTTCTGTGAAAACAGTCAGCACTTCCTCGATGTCCCTTATTACTTTACTGCCCACTGCAACACAGTGAATATACACTAGTTCGTCTATCAACGTTATTACGCACTCCCCACAATTACACCAATCAATATTCCCTGATCTGCCTAAAAGTGATTTTTTTGGTTTATTCTCCCTACTATCAAAACGTCGACGCTCAAAATGATAGGGTTGAATAACGGCCACCACACTCAAAAACACTATCGTACTGACTGCGTGGTGAAGTTTATGACGCAGTACAGAAGACTCCAGAAAATAACTTTGGTGTCTTATTGTGTAAAACGGTCATTGTTGAGCCCCCAACCCCTTAACCCCCATTAACTGTGACCAATCATTTTGGACAGTTTAAAGATATATTGCACCAAAACTAATATATACACGTCATGTTTTTACAGTGTATTAAAGTTGTTGAATTTCATTTCTAACCCTTTTTTCTGCGTGGGTGGGGAAACGGAAATGGGGAAGATGTGAATTGGAGTATTCAGTCTTGCGTTACGCTTTGATTTGCTTTGAAATGCATGAGTGATACAAAGAAACTAGGAACGTTGACATCACTAGATAACAAGTCGTCATCACTAGATGGTACGTCGTCGTAACTAGATGACACATAGTCGTCATGCAGTTTAAAGCACTCTGAGGAAGAACACTATGAAGATAAAACCACATCTTTGTCATTATCCACTGAGGAGTCATCTTCGATTGTCTATCAAACGACAGTCATAAAAACCCATTAATTCACGTTGAATTCCTATTTCCTGGATGGAATTCTCGTTCAACACAGTTGTGCCGACATGAATTTCTACTCGGGCTATACAATACTTATAGCTACCAACACAATACTAATAATAAATACATTGAAAATCTGTTTCAAAACTCTCGCTTTCTGTGACAGCATCGCTCACTATCTTTCTTCTTAGGTACAAATACTAAGTCCCACTCGGCCTTTTTTGTGACAAGTTGAAACGATGAATCTCCCCCTTTTTAAATTTTTTTGACGGTTTTGAATCCCTTTTTTAACACGGGATTCGAAATTGGGCCTAATATGCGGCATGCCAAACAGATTTTTTTTATAAATTAGAGTATTTCAAAGTCTTCGTCAGAAAAAGTTGGAAGCACCAACTGAATATTTACTAAGTGTAAACTCCTCGCAATTAATTTTCTTCAAGCAAGATTTATGACGAATCGGCGATCTATCACGATTTGGGAAAATGAAAACTAAATTTCTTTCCACTCGCGATCACTGATTTTCCTGGCTGATTACTGCACCCGAATACACAACATATAGTCATTTGCGCGTGTTTTATGTTCATAATCAGGGGTTATCTAGCAATACAATACAAAAATAATACGTTTTTGCACAAAATCACAACACTGCCCCTGGCATTTAGTCAATAAGAATAATAATTTAAAAAAAAAAACGCTTCAAAATAACTACAGTATGTACACACGTTTTACATTTTAATTAGAAGGATGGTCACTTGGCACTGCTACCCTATAAAAGCCCAAACATATATAAAGGAAATATGTTGTTTTTTCCCCGTAGCACAGTCCGGGTCAGACAGCATGAGGTCCGCGGGCTGGGGACCGCTGGGTGAGTGGGAGCGGTGACGTCACGGACGGCCACCCCAGAACTTCAACGCGCTGTCGTTTCGCGAGTTCTTATCCGTTTTGGATGGGGTTTTCGGCATTCTCGTTTTTACATTACCATTCTTAGAAAATTCTCGGATCCTTGAGTACAGCCCACTTTAACCAATTTAAAATATTGTAGGGTATTTTAATTGGCCTAAAACGCAAAATGTGGCTTTTTATCAATTTTACTTGGATGTCTAATGTCACTTAACGAGAAGAGTTGTAAACATATTGTTGGTTATTATTCAGTCTTCAAAACATGCTGGCACATGTGTTATAATACTTCAATGCACAGATAGTTACACAAAGTCACTGAGATTGTGCTTGACATGCGTTTGTTCGGCCGCGCGTCTTATTTACTTCCGCTGTCGCGCAGTGTTCACTGTGAGTTCCGGGCGCCGAACAGAACACATATAAGAGAAAAATTGGCAATAGGTACAACTTTTAAATCAATTAAATATGTAAGAATTTAAATCAATTTCTAAAAAAATTTGACACACGTCACGTCAAATTATAATTAAGGGTGTAGCACGTATAGGCATGTTAAAGTGTGTATGACATTCTTGTGTGGCTTTTACTGGAATGTAATATAAAGATACCAAAAACATTTGTTATGTTCCCATAAAATGAATGAAATATTAAAATTAAAATATGAAGGGTATTTTAATGAATACTGTATAGGCTTTACCTTATTGTTGTTATTAATAAGTAAGTTTTGCGCACCATTCTCGAGTTGCGGGACGTCTCTGTGCCTAAAATTATTTTTACGCATAGGATTATTTTATAGAATATTTTAACCATTTTAGTTATGGATGGATTCTAAAGAGTGTAATATAGATCTTTGAATCTCGTCTCTCGTGTTCTACCTTGGATTTTCTGTAAATAATTGTGTTCCAGCTATTACTTACATAAATATACAACATTACGTTATAGTTTGCGTTTTCCATCTTTACAGTATTATAATTTGCATGCTTGTATACATTCAGTTTTATTTACATTTCTCCAATTTCCATCACACCCACAAGCGTGTTTGTGCCCTAAAACCCCAATAACTAACTAACTAACTAACCAACCCACAAGCAGTGATACAAAGCTCGTTTGCATTGGCACAATTGTCTGTTTCACACTGCTTGTCACTACTATAAAGATGTGTGATTTGTTGACGTAAATACAATATTATAAGACGTTGTATGTTCTCCAACCGTAGTCGAATGACTGCAATAACGGATTTGCAACATGGCTCTAACACCATCCTAACACCATACCAAACATTGAAATTTGGCCCTCTTAGCATGCAGTTGAAATGCATTATCATCAGTAGGGGTTCATTAGGGCTTCATATTTATTTATCCGTAGTTTTAGTTAGAGCAAAATTTAAATGTGTGAGAAAATTCACTTCCAGCTTTCGAAAATGACAATGCAGTAACATCTTTAACAAATCATGTTCAAGTATATTTTGACAGTGCACACAAAACATGCCCATCCATAGACTTGCATGTTGATTGCAATTATGTTTTGTTATTTGGTGGTAAATAAACCAAGGCATGTCGTTGGACTCTGACCAGGTTTGAGCTGCTTTCATAAACAAATGCATAAGAGCTTCCATTTCGCTTTAATAACTCGTACACCACGATTAGTTGTTAACCTTGCAGAAGAGATTGGCAGTCACATCAGCATATATTCCCAGTATAGTTTTTAGTTGGTAAGTCCTCCATCACCAAACATTGATTTTATACTGGCCAAAAACGCCTATGTATTATGCATGCCACCTAAACGCATTCTTATTTAACAGGAGAGAGCAGCTGGTTTACTCCGGTTTACTCCATAAGATTTTCAGTTCATTGCTGTTTATGGCAAGATCTGCAGTGACCATAATATGAGTTTAGTCGATCTTCTCAGCAACGTTACCGAGGTTGAGAAGTGCAGTGTATATGAAGAAAACGTCAGAAGACTGATGATGATGTTGAAGTGTTAAAAGCCTTCTCATGATGATGGAATCTTGAAATATCACTATATAAATCGGTGAATAAGCGATACATTTTTCAAACTAGGCACTTGATTTGTGATTAAAGATAGGTCTCCTCATCAAAGTTTTGTCTGTAATTTCTCGTGGTTCGGCGTGGGGTTTATCATATTGAAGTATAATGTATTTTATCTGATATTTGATTCTTCTATTTTATCTGATATTTGATTCTTCTGATGTCAGAAGTTTGTTACTGCCAATTTGGAATTTTAATTCACCACAGTTCTTTAACATAGCACGACGACTGTGTCATGAGTTTGGTTTTTACCGTCAATGGTTTCTTCTTAATTGAATAGAAATTAAATCTATGAGGTACGAACAAGTCATCTTCAAGTACTAACTGGCAGTTAAGCAACATACGTCTCAAACCTGGGGATATTGTCGTAAACACACCTACGTTCATCCAGTGGAGAATGCAAAATGTGCAAAAAAGTTTTGCTCCCAAACTGATGATGCACGAACACTCCTAAAGCAAGAGGTGTACTTACATATTTGGATTGTGCTATTAGTTATGACACAATGCTAGAGATGAGAGGATATCTTGGGATTGAAGTAGGCACAAACACCAAGTCCATCGAAAGAATCATAGCATCATTAACGTATCGTTTGCACACATTTGTGTATACTGTCACAAATGGTAAAGAAATCTGAATCTCTTTTTACTCTTCATTAAGCCTCACACTAATGAATATAGCAGCAGATTGGTGCAAGACCATTCTCTTGGAAGGTTTGATGTCCACGTTTCGTCTTCGTCATAATTGTTTTCTTGTCAGTCTCTTCGAGCTTAGACACCTTTTATAAAGTTTCACCGACACTCTTTAGCTATTGTAGAATAAATCGGGTTTACCCAACAGTTCTTACTTAAATAATTATAATAATAAATAAATGTATTTAGAGTCTACCCACTCAGTTATATAATGATTTTCAGTGGGGAACAGTAAATCAAAGCGACCAAGCCACCCCTGTAGGTCCCGACGCAATCGACCTCGCCTTCCGGTACCTCTTATAATACTGGGTGTATTTTTTTCAATAGCACAAGATAATTGATCAACAGCCCAACGGCAAGAAGAGTGGAATTTCACATTCAGTTTTTTAGATATATATATCTTTATACGGTAACAGATACGAGTATAATACGTATTTTTGGTACAGGTCGATAACAGACCCAGTGTCTAACAATTTGCCGTCACAGAATAGACAGCGTCTGATCGATTACTTTCTTGAGTTTAGTACTTTGTTTTTGGTTCGTCATCCATAGATACAATTCGTATATACATAAATCTTGAAACACAGTTTACCCATTTTGGCATTGCATTAAGAAAATGATATCAAATACTCCATGCAATTAATGTTCGATCATGTTATAACAATAATATGGGATTCGAATCATGAGAATACTGTTTTCCAGTCATAGCTATAAATATAATATTATCGTGATAAACACTCAAATAATCTCAAAGCACGGAACAAACAACAATAAACGTTGTGTACTGCTACAGTAGCATGTTTCCAACGAGATGGTCTTTAAATTCCAAATTTTATTTGGAGTGTTGGCCACACTATTCAGTTTAAAAATTACATCAATGAAGCAGCACTGTTTAAAAAAAATTATTATATTTGTGATGAAAGACTGCAATGCAGCTTTGTTCCTGCATTTGCTGTCGATTGACTAAAACTGAACCAAATGTTCAATTGAGATAAAATATGACATAATAGCATTTAAAGAACTTACACTGCTAAATCACAAAGACTTTCGTTGATACCTATACATGGCCGAATGGTAACGTATGAGCGGTTTGGCGCTTACAACTCACAATGTGCTTGGGCGTGACAGCGGAAACTAAATAAGACGCGCGGCCGAACAAACGCATGTCATGCACAATCTCACCGACTTCGTATAACTATCTGTGCATTGTAGTATTATAAACACATGTGACAGCATGTTTTTAAGGACTGATAAACCAGCAATATGTTTTCAAATGTTCTCGTAAATTGGCATTGAATATCCAAGTAAAATTGATAAAAAGTCACATTTTTGCGTTGTAGGCCAATTTAAATACCCTAAAATATTTGTAATGGTTTAATGTGGGTATTCACTGGAAAGGGATATTCTTCTTCTAAACAATAGTACTAAGTTTATTAATGTATCTTGTTTGGTTTGGAAATAATGATCAAAAGAGTGAAGCGCCGTGCGGAAGCGTCGCGGCGCACTCAAAGCGCCAAAACGGCATGTAGAACAAGATGGATTTTTCTCGGATACGGCTTATCGTTTGTATTTTGAAGTAATCTTTTTAAAAAGTATAATATCATCTTGTTCTACCGCCGGTAGGGGTACCTCATCGAAATAAGCGTCTCCGGGCCGCCTGGCCGCTCGACCAGGGACCCAAGTTTTGAAATCAGCGTTTTGATCAAAACGTCACTTTCATAACGTCACTTGATAACGTCGTTTTTTTGTGGTTTGAATGAAATGCTAGTTTTGAATCTTTTCTACTGACGTTGTGAGATAACTTGCTTTGCTGTTCTTCCCTTTCAGCTGTCTCTCCGCTAGCCGAACATTCCCGAATCCTGGACCAATCAAATACGAGTATCTATGCTGGTACGCCCAAAGACCTCAGACAAAGATAGACCTACTTACATGTTTATCGAAGGTCTTTGCATTTCCTTGTTTGTTTACGTTCTCCCAGCGCAGTGCCGAACATAACCTATAAAAAACAATCAACATGGATTTGAACAACAAGAAGATCTTATTTCATCAATACACGATTTGATTCGGCAAAACTCAACGTTTCATAACATAAAAATAACAAAGATGCGTCGTGGGGAAAAAACTCGCATACGTGCTAAAAGGTAAATAAAACGCGAGGTGTCGTGAATGTTGACAAGAGCTTTGGGGCCAAGGCGGCCCTAGGTACAAGGCGCTAGGGCCTAGCTATTAATACGCTTTCGACCTAGGTAGACCTTTTGATGTAGGGCCTAGGCCTTACCCCAGTGTGGGGCCATGAAATCAAGATTTTTTTTAGTTTATTTATAAATTGAAAAAGCCAAATACATCGTAATAGCCTAGCGCCAAATGCCAAGTCCGAAGTGTTCGAATTTAACCACAGCCTTCTATTAAACATGCTTAGGACAAACGAGTATATTATATTGAGGGGGCGTAACGTCAAAAAGCATCATCCCACGCATGTCCCACAAGCTATTTTTCCGTGGGTAGAAAAAGACGTTGTGGACGTCAAAAAATAGACGTTTGATTTCAAAACTAGCTTTTTGAGGAAATCGACGTTATCAGACCACGTGACCACTCAAAACGTCGAAAAATTATCGACGTTTTGATTCAAAACTTGGGTCCCAGGTGATATGCTAGTGTATCAGACTCTGAACTAGATCCATTTTCCTAGATCCTAGATTTTACATCTTACATACGCTCGGTTCTTATCACGCATTGCATTAATTGCAATCTATCAAACCATGTTGGATACTTATGATTTTAACTTTTTATCTTGGGTACTGTTTCTTCCTCAGTTAGTAAGTCATAGAAAAGTTCACATTATATATTAACTTCCTTGCAGTCATTCATTCGTTGGTCTGGGTCGTCGTCGGGGAACTTTCCCCTTCCCTTTGACTACCTCCCTGACTTCGACGACAATGACAACACGGACGGATGATGACACAGACAGAGACGACCACGACGTGGGGGAACTTCTGCCCTCCCCATACGCTTGGGGCTGGTTCTGAACTTCTGACCAGCACTGGCCTGTCCACCCCTTGTCCCCTCGCGTCATCCCTTACGTCCCTCCCTTCGTCTCGATTAGCCAAGTTGCATAAATATGAGACGTTAAACAATATCCAATCAAATCAAACCAAATCTTGGGTACTATTTTTATCTGTGTTGTTCAGTTAGTAATTCATAGAAAAGTTTTAATTAAATTAATTAAACTCAATTCAAATTACTATTTACTTACGCACTGTTAGAATCGCAAGTGCTGAGCAGTTGGCTGTAGCAAGCCGCCGTAACTCAAGGTCCATGCTCGGGATGGACAGACACTTCACTGCCCACCCTCGCTGGGGTGAAAAACCTGCCGGCTGGCGTCTACCAGTAAGTAGGTCAAGTTGACCGCTCTCGCTCTCTTGAGGTCTTGACAAACTAGGAAGGGTGGTACATTCAAAAAAGGTAGTTTGATGCACGAACACCGGGTGCTGATGTCGAAAGGCTCCATCGGTTTACCCCGGGCTGGAATGGATGGATGGAGTAGGGCTTCGTTCGATTGACCCAGGTGAATGTAGCGCATGTTGCAGTGGCACCGCCGAAGATAGACGTGGCGCGTGTCGCGGTGGCACCGCCCAAGGTGGAAGTGGCGTGTCGGACCGTGTGTTGTAAGGCCGTGGTCTGGAGGGCCCACCGGATCCACTGAGGTTGTTCACAGTATTAGGAGTATTGGTAGCGATGAGCGACAAGTTCATGTTCATCTTCACTTTCTTCCCCTCCCGGGAAGAGGCAGTTCCTCTTCCGGTTCACTTTCTTCCACTCCTGGAAAAGGCTGTTCCTCTTCCGGTTCACTTTCTTCCCCTCCGGGAAGAGGCAGTTCCTCTTCCGGTTCACTTTCTTCCACTCGTGGAAAAGGCTGTTCCTCTTCAGGTTCAGGTTCTCGTCCTTGAGGACGAACTTGACCCTGCAGAAGATGGACTTGAAAGTGTTCGTCGTCACTTTCCTCTTCATCGTGAGGGTTCCTAATGAATCTGACACACACTCTGTCAGTGGTGTGAGATACCTGGTTCAAAAATCTGTCCAAGCATAGCCTGTTGCTATTATACAAATCAGTGGCATTATGGATTCTTGTGTCTTGAAGTAAAGTAAAGTATATAAACTGCGGACCGAGGATCATCGCACACTCTTTAAAAGCTAAGCTTTTTCATATCTGAGCGATATTATTGTGGATCTCGGCTATCCCAAATGAATCTCTTACTTTCTAATAAAGTTATAAGAGCTATTTCCACACTAGTTGACCAAATGTTGCTTTTTGGAGCCATTTCAAAGTTCTAAAAAATTGTGAAAGAATGACAACAACATATACAACAGGTTTTAGGCTATGTAGAACATAAACAGCGCCAAAACAATTTCTTCGTTCTCGTCTCTGATTGGCTCTTGTGAACATCTGTTTACAATCGACGATCTTATTTTAGGGCTCCGTCTAATTTTCGATTCGAATTGTAAGCGATTATAGATCGTACTCACTGTTGAACTGCGCATGCGCCGCCAATCGTAAGCTCGGATCTACCTTTGATTCTACAACTGACAATCTCAATGTGATACGGCCTTTACTTTCCCTTCATACACATATGGTTGTAGTATTGCCATGGCGCCTATATTATTTTCGTTCGTGTGGTTTTTAAGCTGGCTCGTGACTATCTAAGATCTCTGTCCTTTTTGGTGCTTATATATTTGTATTAGATTTGTGAAGGTCGGATTAGCCAAGTTGCATAAATATTAGACGTTAAGCAATATCCAATCCAATCGGGTTGTTTGCGAGAGATTGTTGCAAAATAATTAAATAAATTGTATTTCAAGTCTAGCCTCTCGGTTAAATAACTGATTTTCCACAACATCCACTGTTTGGTATCTTACTGGTTTCAGGCTATCAATTCTACACTCCCAGTGCACACTGGTTTTACAGTTAATGACGTCACATGATCGGTGAGAATATTCCAACAATGTGCGGAAGTAGAGAAAATTACGTAAATTCCCTGAAGGATGCCAAATAAAGTCCGGGAATTATTTGATTTTTCAGCAGCATCGCCTACAACAAGATTAAGGGAATGGCACCACAAGCCACAAAAAAGGCTCTTGGTTTTTGTTGTAGAAATTTTGCTTTGCACACCCTTATGTTTGCCCTTCATGTTCCCCCCGATATCG
Source organism: Sweltsa coloradensis (assembly GCA_024449915.1). Taxonomy (NCBI): domain Eukaryota; kingdom Metazoa; phylum Arthropoda; class Insecta; order Plecoptera; family Chloroperlidae; genus Sweltsa; species Sweltsa coloradensis. The sequence continues at coordinate 1,157 of JAMZAV010015411.1, read as the reverse complement.
TATCCTTGACCATGGCAATCTTGAATGTTTATTACTAATCCCCCAAGAGTTGAAATAATAGTTTCGGTTAAACCTTCTCATGTTGTCTCATCAACTGTCACATAAGCGATGAAATGTTCTTGTATCACAACTTGATTAACTGAAGTGTCAACAAAACACACAGTAAATGACATCTTCTCGGAGTGGCTGATATTATTCAATATCAATAATACTTAGTACACTAGTAACTTCTAACCATAAACCGTAGTTGCATATGAAACTTGCTCAGAGAGATGGCCAGCATAATCACTGTATTCAAAATGAAGTTCTGGGGATATCAGTATACTGATGGCACCAAACAAAATGAGAAAGTGGGCATACACCTCTAGAAGTATGTACTTTAGATACACTGGACCTACATAATGGAAGATAACATAATACGTAAAGCTTAAAGCGTTGAAAGCTTTTTGGTGTTGGTGTTTCAAGGTTATTTAGTATAATTTGCCTACACTTGCTCGGTCTACCCGAAAAAGTAGTCATAAAATATATATTATTACCATTTTCCCCATTCGGCCTTTATCATTCTTCTTGGGCCATCAAATTCCAACTCGCAACCTTCTCGTGGTTTGGCCCGTGATTGAAAAAAGTTGAAGAAGAAGAAATTTTTAAAAAATCGAAAAAAATCGTAAAATTGCGATTTTTATGAGAAATAACTTTTCGATTGCGCTCAAAAACGTGGCCGTTCTAAGTTCAGAGATTTCGAAGGCCTCCATTAAATTTCATCGCAATCGGAGTATCGGTTTAGCCGGAATCGTGTGGACAAACAGACAAAAATACAAAAAAAAGAAAAGAAAAGAAAAAAAATACATTCAGGAATTTTTTCTCCAGTGTAGTAGAATGGAATCTTCGCTTCGCTCGCTACGCTCATCCAATTATATATATGATATAATTGTATATTAGGATTTGTACTAAATTGTTATTTGAACACAAGAATGAAGATTGCGTCGGGGTTTTTCGCTAAGTTTGATTTACTCCTGATTTCTGTTCGTTTTTGGCAAACCCATTTCGTTCAGTGGATCATTAATAAATCAGTTTTTCTTTCGTTTACTTGTTAATGATTCTTCTTTCTTTTTCTTTCTTTCCCCTTTTTTGTTATATATTTTTAGTTACCAAAATTT
>JAMZAV010015410.1:0-13161 GCA_024449915.1 Sweltsa coloradensis | reverse complement strand
AGACCTGAACATCTGTGATAGCTACTATCCAAGAGATTGGCTAAGCTCGAGGGCTAATGGCATAACTCCATGATAAGTGACTTCTTAATTGCTGGATGGGAAGCCATCGCCTGGGCTGATATGGTTTAGGTAAGTGGGTTAGCACAAGCTGCCTCGAGTCGATATGTGCGTGTGTGCGTGTGTGCGTGAGTAGCGTAGCTCGGGGTGCTTATACGCTGGTGATCCCAGCTCGCAGACATGTTCTCAACACACGACAGGTGTCTCTACTGTCTTTAACGTGACGTCATCAAGCTTCCGGTTCCCTCCAATGTTCTCAGAAAACTTTGCATCATCTCTTGCAACTGCAACTTAAATATGGTCGTGTGTTACATCGACGAGAGTTTTCATAAAAATAATTCAGCATGCAACAAAGTAAAAAAATTGTACTCTCTTTTCAAATCAGGTCACTTAACTTTTCTAACAAAGTCATTAACATCTGAGAGCGATAATTATTATAACATCAATTATTATTAATATAGTTACTAGATTTGTATATGTGAGCGTCGAAATCTTTCATTCCCAATAATGTATTCTCCACAATGGTCGTTAGATTGCGCCCTCGGGCACAGCGGGCGGGGGTGGCTCATGCAGTAATCTCACCCCAGTCGCTGCGCTGCCTGTGGTCATCCCACTATTCCCCAGCCGAAGAACTTCATTACCATTCGCTAATTAAACCTCATCACTCATTCTCCTCTCGATAGCTCTCGTTGTGTAGTCCTCAGGGGCGTACATACCGGTATACATAGGCTATTAGTAAAATTTAACTCTCATACAATCATGTACAACACTCATTTGCACAAGTTCTTAGTAAGGGTCATTAGCCCGGTTATTAAAGACTTCGTTGTTGCAATGGCTCCCAAGATACCGGTAACCATTTTTTTATTAAGAGAATATCATTTTATAAAAATAGAATCCCCAGATATAATCGGTTCGAGCAATGACTATACAATATCCAGAGCACTGCATCAAATCACGCTCTGGTATTCATTATTGCATGTGATGCCACCACGATGTAGGAATATGTTTATTTGTAATTGTAATTGTAATTGAACTATTGTATTCCTGCCGGTAACAGAACTCAGAGATGAGTTCTGGAAACCTCTTTAGTCCAATATATTACATATGGAAGTTGGGTAACACGTCTGAGAACGGTTTGTTGCACTCATCGCTTCGGGGATATTTTCAGTTAGAATTTACGGTAGCAGGAGTCGAGCAAGTGTTCGCCAGGTAAACGAAGGCGAGATTACGATGGCGTCAACAACTTTAACTTCAACGTCTAGTTCAACATGTATAATATGCATATGAGCGCGTTCTCTGTGCGAAAATGTGTCAGCTGTCAACTTCAGGGTTCAACTCGTCTTATAACTTTAAGTTGGCGATGACGTTCAAGTTGACGCTAAACTTACACTAGACTTTGGTTTATGTGTGGCTAAATGTGCATGATGTTGATTGCAATCCTTACGATATTTTTAGGCGAGATACGTTTACATAAAGTGGTTAAACATAAACAGGAAAAAAATATTTTGGCTTTGGTTCAAATGCATTGCTATTGCAATGTCATTGCAATTTTTTATATTTAAAATCGTGTACTATCCACCTTTTCTTTATAACCTTTCCCTCTATAACCTTTGTTAAACTTAATCTTAGAACCACCTTATTCATTTGACTCCACTTATCTCTCTACACACATAACAAAAACTTGTAGAAATACAGCCAAACCTTACACACTCAAAAGGAATGAGATCTAAAAAAAGGGCCAAGCTCATCTACCATTCCACATAACCGTACAGTGTCCCATAACAGCATCCTCGAAAAGCTTGGCAAAATAGAATTTGCGATTTTAATTTAACGTAATAGTTTATCCAAGTTCTTTTTTTCTAATTAATTTAAACGTAATAACATGCAAATTCTATTTTGCCAAGCTTTTCGAGGATGCTGTTATGGGACACTGTACGTTTATGTGGAATGGTAGATGAGCTTGGCCCTTTTTTTAGATCTCATTCCTTTTGAGTGTGTAAGGTTTGGCTGTATTTCTACAAGTTTTTGTTATGTGTGTGATCTCATTACTTTTTCAAGTTCCATTACAAAATTATTTGCTAAAATATAATATTTTTATCAAAGTTGATTTAAATTCTATGGTATTAGCAGTAACAATATAGGATGTAAAATATCTAGACCCGGATTCATGTACATCCTGGGTATAGGTGGTATAACCATGGTATAACGACGGTATAAGGACTGGACCCCAATTCTTGAGTTCGTGGGAGATGAGTTGAAAACGCAATTTGAAAACGAAGTCGTTTTCGTTTTCGAAGGAATTGGTATTCTTGAACGGTATCGTGGAAAACGTCATGGGTTGTGAGTTGAAAGCATTGATATTAAACCCCTATAGTAGGCTAGATTAGCAGTCTCCTATACCTCCGCACAGGCGCGAGCGTAGCAAATTGAAGACTCAACCGGCCCATTTCAAGATGGCGATTTGGTGTTTTAATTTATGCTTTTTTAATGCAATAAAGTATTTTACTGGATTGTTTGATATGGTTTTAGCTTGTGCAGCATGGTATTAAACAAAAGAAACAATACGAAGTGATTGCATAAGGGAATTTAGTAATCATTTGGTGTTAAAGGCTAGTATGCTTACCTGTCAACCTGGCGGCAATCTTGAGAACTATTTGGCCACAAATCGCTCCCATTTGATTAACATGTAAACTGTCATTTTAAGATGGCTTCTAATTGTACCGGAAGTGGAAACCGACTGCTGGTCTAGCCAATTATATAGGATGTATATGGTTGAAAGAGTATCACGAAATCCAAACACTTTAAAAAGATTTGCGTATAGCAAAGAGCTCGAAAAAGTTCTATATTTATTCTAGATGGCAGTGCCTTCATAAACGCGGGCCAATCGAAAGACAAGTTGTATGAAATGATTTGATTGTTGCAATTATGTAAACAAACAGTTGAGCAAGTTCATATCAGAACAATGTTGTGCTGGCATAGGGTTGGCTAGGCTTGTCAAACATGTAATGTAAGTATGAATTTTACTAGTCCTATAGCCAAATGGAACTTTAGACCTACACTTTTGCATTATAAATAATTTTCCACATCTGGGCCTAGGCCAGGGACGGTTTCTGATTTGTTTTATGAGAGTATAATGACACCTTTTCTCGTTCCACACAAAGAAGAAAAATTTTAAATGTCCGCTATTTGTTTACGTATCGCACTTTCCCGCCTAACTCTGCTTATACCGTCAACAAGTGTCAAGTAACTATGGTTACTTGTTGATTGTATGCCAAGTGTTTAAGGCTTATTTTAAAACCTTTATTTGGAAGCCTTCCAACAAACTTTTTCAACTTTTTTTTTCAAAGAGACTATATTTCTATAACCTTAATGTCCATGTAAAATATGAACATTGTAGTCCCACCCGTCTGGTCAGAATCGCGGGCCGACGTATTAGATGTTAGCAGTAGCAGTAGTAGCAGTAGTAGCAGTAGCTAACATCCTTAAGTGATTTGAGCATGTTTCAAGCCATTTTTTCACCAAGAAGGAATAATCGTACCCCAATAAAATTTGGCATGTGTTGTCAGGTACCTAAATCCCCTCGATTGTGATAGTTTTCAAGTTCACATCACGTTACATGACGGCTGGGTAAAACCTCGAAATCACCCCAACTCTGCTTGGTGTATAAGGTGCTTGAGTGTGTAGCGCACCGTGGCTTGGCTGCGGCGCCCTAACGGGCACCTAGATTTAGAGAATATGCGGAAGTGTTATACTTTTACTCTGTATCGGTCAAATGAAAAAAATTACTTACTTACTTACTTACTTACTTACTTACTTACATTACCTACTTTCTTTACACGACTTCTCTTGAATTCTGTGCGGAATAACACCAGACTATGCATCGTCTCTTTGCCTGATCTAGTTGTAAAAGTTAAAATATTCTCCTCGTTCAACACCTCCCACCGTCTACCATGCCATGTCCTATTTATTACGTCTCTAGAATGTACGACGCAAGTCAAGTAACGTTCTGCATTTTAGCGCAAGGAAATTAGATGTATGTTTTTCTCAAAATAATACGGTGTATGACGCCACATTTTAATTAAATGCCAAAGGGGTAACAACATATATTGACTATGTTGTATACATTTCGTAGGTCATATCACCCTTGTTGAAGGGGGGGGGGTCATTCGGTTTATATCGCGAGGCATGACACGCGCCCGGCGCATGCATAATGTAGGGGATCTTCGGTTCCTAATTATATAATCTAGTATCAAAGTTTATGCTTCCTTTGTTTGACCCCGTTACCAGTGAGAGAAGTAAGTTGTATCCCACTTGTTGTGTGATTCTCCCAGGCGCTCTGCCAGTCGTAACCGAGTTACCAAGCACCAAGGGGACGATGTGACCGCGATCACACTCGACGGCTTTAACCCCTTCAGTCCCGAATTAAATTGATGGAATTTAAGTATTTTTAAGCAATGAAATCTAATTCCAGATTTTTTTATAAGATTTTTCATGTTTTCCAAAATATTTTTTATCACGTTTTTAACGAATTTTGGGAAATTTTGGATTCCGAATAAAAGTTTCAATTTCATTTTAAAAATGAATTTGAAGACTATTTCTAAAACAAGATTTTTTTCTGAATTTTTTGCACATTTTGCATTTTTTGTATCTCAAATAATAACAATACTAGGAATATATTATTTTTCTGGAACAAACCCCATTTTTTCCATTTTCACCCTTTTTTGCAGATTTGTATTTTTTTTCTCTTAAAAGGGCATTTTTTGTCCCATTGAATGGGGTAAAAAATTAATTAATTTTTTTACCAAAAAAAAAAAAAAAAAATGGGGTCAAATTCAAAAACTTGTCATTTGCCCGGATTAAAATTTTAAATTTGATGTCCATTTAAATGGACACAGGGACTGAAGGGGTTAATTATAATACGACGAATTCAATCAACTATCAAGGCTGTCACCGGTGTCACACGGTGGGAACCGCACGTGGAAGAGATTAGGGACTGGCGCCCTAGATCACAGGTGACGGGCGAAGATGCTGGAAGATATTAATTATCTTGGCAGTCTCGGCAGGAGCATCCACGGACCCTGATCTTCACCGTCGCGCACAATTATAGCTAAAACCTAGGGTCACTTACTAACCCCTCTTGAAAGTGCGATGCCCGACCTAAACCCATTTCGATGAAACAGCTGATAAGATTAATCAACACATTGACGATAATGTGATTTAAATTGACTTGTTCCAAGTTGATGGTCGCTGTGCTGCATGGGCTGCGAACGTACTCGCTGAATATTGAACGCGGAAGGACTAATGAATGCTATTAATTTTGCACTTCTTGGAGGGAAACGGATTTGTCGTAACAATCGAGGAATGTGAATTAAAACAAATTTTCCTTAAAAAAATGTGTCAAATACTCTTAAACCTCCAAAACCAAATCCCAAAGCTAATTTGTTACTTCGTTTAGTTATATGTGAACATTGTTATCCGTATATAATATATAGTCATGGAGTTATAATTAATGAAAATAGACCCAGAACATTCCTCCTCGGCTGCTCGTCAAAGAAGGTGTGGAGTGTGTGTGGACCCCTCAAATAGCATCTTGAGGTGACTGTAGGAGGCTCTCACACCAACATTTCCACTATTTCCACACGCATTTTCAGTCGACAATCATCATTGTTGTACTCTCTACTCTTCACCATCAATGCTGGCTGGCATCATCCTCTGTGCGCCAAGCGTCCACATCAGCATGGATCATTATGTTGACCTTGGCAATGTTTTACATGAATGACCTTGTGCTTTATATTAATGTTTCTTATTTTAAAATGGCTTTATATATCTCTGTGGCGCGAATAATCTTCGCTATAAAGCGTTCTAAAATTAACAATATAAATTTGATAGAGCTATCACGTTCAGCCAAAGGTTTTGAGTTCGAATCCCAGTCGTGGCAAACTTTTACGAAAATTGCTAATATAAATCAATAATCATTATTACAATTCTAATAATAATAAAAATAAATAAAAAATAATAATAATAATAATAATAATAATAATAATAATAATAATAATAATAATAATAATAATAATAATAATAATAATATAATAATAATAATAATAATAATAATAATAATAATAATAATAATAATAATAATTACTCTGTACTTAGCATTCTCTTATAAAATATATTTAGCTCCTAGAAACATTCGCTGAGAAGGAAACTAAGAATCTTGAAATAGGCTTAACCAGTCTGATAGCCAAACCTTAACTTCTTTCTTCTTTGCTATTTTCGGCACCCTCACGTCCTTCCTCGTGCAAAACTTGAACGTTACTTTAGGAGCTTGAGCTTTTAAGTGCAAGATCTTCTTAATCTTCCTCTCGTGAGTTATAGATTAAGCCAGATCTGATTTTAAAATAGGCCTACGTCTTGTTAAATTTGAAGTAGATTTCAAAGAAATTACCAATTCCCCCTTGAAGTGCACATTTCTCTCAGTATTTCTAGATATTAAGATATTATGTAATATGCTAAACATTCTCTTTGATATGTAACTGCCCAGCATAAATCGTGCCTTCTTCACTTTTACATGTTCTCTGAATTTACCCAAGAGTTTCTGCTTGGCTTCGTGAACAAGCTTTTAATATGCGAGACCGACTCTGGCAGCTCGCTACGTACTTGTATGCATTATTATCAAATACTCACCCCTACCCCACCCTCTTAATGCAAAGGAAATATGAGATTTAATGGTTAGAGAAGGGGTTGTTAGAGAACCCCACCATTTAAAAGTTTTAAACCAAGAAGTTCGCTAACAAGAATCGAAAACATGCTTTTAAAGAATTCTTAAATGTTCAAAACTTTGCTCCAACTAACAAATCACTGCCGCTCTAGTACCAATAACCTCGATTTTATTGAGTTTGGCCATGCAAGGAGATTTATCGCAACGGTGCTAAACGATGATCGGCATGTAGCCGACTCCTGATGAAAGCAGCCCGTCACAGGACGGACGGTGTATAGCTCTGATTTCTAAAATCTAGATTCTTCCGCCGATCTGGTCCACATTAGGTAGGCCCTACACCATCGACCATAAGTTTAAATGAAGGGTTTTAGTTGTATCTACTTTAACCAGACCTAGATTTACTTCTGGTCGAGGGTGTACATGATGTTCTTCATTCAAGCTTATGTTAATAACTGCTGCTTGTTTACAAGTCTCTCCATTTCTTCCGATCTTCCCACCACCTTCTCAATTCTACCTCCGCACAAGAAACACCTCTATCCTCTATGTTTTTTTTTTTACATGTATAATCCACCCATCTTTTTGTTTAACCCATATTTTCTCTTATTTTCTGCTAATGTTCCAAACTCTCTTCTCTGTATTCATTATGTTTCCATATTTTCATGTATCCTATCTTAGCCGCTCTGTTCCAATACTCATTATCTCAAACTTTCAACACACAGATCCCTCTTTATAGCACTAATTTTCCATTTCTCCAGTTTCGTCACCCACAATAATACTATGCTTCTAAGAAATTTAATTCCTGTGCAACTGAACTACTTTCTCCTTATTTTCTCAAGAGTCCAAGTCGCATAAACATAAAATAAGTTATGTCTGAAATATATTGTGTAAAATGGAAAATTTTATTGGATGAGCATAGCGAGCGAAGCGAAGATTCCATTTCACTACGCTGGAGAGAAAAATCCGGAATGTTTTTTCTCTGTTTGTATTATTGTGTGTCTGTTAGCACGATTCCGGCTAAACCGATATACCAATTGCGTTGAAATTTTATGGAGGCCTTCGAAATCTTTGAACCAAGAACTGCCACGTTTTTGAGCGCCATCGAAAAATTATTTCTCATGAAAATCGAAATTTTACGTTTTTTTTCTTTTTTAAAACAATTCTTTGACTTGTAACACCTACATGCATTATCCTATTGCAATGATTTTTACACAGAACCTTAATTTTATGAATTAATATATTCGTGTAAAATTTGTGCGCAATCGTATAATTATTTCTTATGAAAATTTCAGTAGTACGATTTTTCCTTTTTTAAATTACGATTAATTTAAAAAAAATAAGTTAATTTTTATTTAATTTTATTTAATTAAAAAAAAATCTTCAACTTAAGAATGATTTTTTCACAGTACAACAGAAAAGCCGCATAACACATGGCAGATCAATGTACCAATTACGCTCATTCAACAACGCGGCGGGACTTAAGCGTTTTCCTAGTTGGATGAGCGTAGCGAGCGAAGCGAAGATTCCATTTCACTACACTGGAAAAAAAAATCCGGAATGTTTTTTTTTTTTTTTCTTTCTTTCTTTTTTTTGTATTTTGTGTGTCTGTTAACACGATTCCGGCTAAACCTATACTCCGATTGTGATGAAATTTTATGGAGGCCTTCGAAATCTCTGAACTTAGAACTGCCACGTTTTGAGCGCAATCGGGAAATTTTTTCTCATAAAAAACGCAATTTTACGATTTTTTTCGAATTTTAAAACATTTCTTCGACTTATAACTCCTACATGCTTTATCCGATTGTAATGATTTTTTCACAGAACCTTTATTTTATGAATTAAGATATTCGTGTGAAATTTGAGCGTAATCGAAAAATTATTTCTCATGAAAATTACGATTAATTAAAAAAATAATGTAATTTTTTATTTAATTTCATTTATTTAAAAAAAATCTTCGACTAATTAATGATTTTTTCACAGAACAACAGTAAAAATCCGCGTAACACATGGCAACTTAGTGCACCAATTACGCTCATCCAACAACGCGGCGGGACTTAAGCGTTTTCCTAGTGTAAATCTATCCAGAAATTACAAAACCCATCTCAGCGGGGTGTACATGTGTATGTGTATGTTTTTTCTGGATTGATTTACATAAAATCAATTACACCTACGGGAGTGTTTCCCGATCAATGAAATTGAGAAGAAAATTAATTATTGATTACGTCTTGGTAATAATGACGCACTTCGCAGCTCGATCATGGGGTACAGTCTATAGTCGCCTCTCACGACAGCAGAGCCATCCTTGTCCTAGAAACGTGAAAACACTGCCCTTACTAAAGAGAGATACTCCATCTATTCTCTCGCTCGAGGTTCTTTCTGTCTACACGGCTCTATCTGGCTGCATGGATAGAACAGCACCGCCCTCTCTCTACCTTGGCGCGCGGACATTGATAAATCCCCGTTATTCCGTCATTACTTTCTTTTGTATATATATAAAAAAAAAGAAGCTCGCAACCAATTATTTTCCCGGCCGCCTATCTGTCTGCCAGTGTGGAAAGAATGTTGTAGCCCCATCGGGTACAGCAACGTACTAAAAAAATCTGCCAATTTCCGAACGGTCGCCCCTCGTTTTGGCGAAATTTCTCACAGGAATATGAAAAAGTGTCGGCATATTTGTATGAAAAAGTTTCATTACATTCACCGTTAGACCCCAGCTGAAAGTTTTCGCATAATTTAACGCCACGAGGGGGCGTCGTTTCTTGGTGGAACGCAATTCCCCCCTCCACACTGCCTTGGGATTGTGTCCTTATAGGAGAACGCAACTGGCAACGTTCTGAGTACACATTCATCCACTTCTAATACAGTGCGGACTGAACACAGCGGCAATCATATCCACCGCTCACATTATTATGTCATTAATTATTATACATTTTATATACAGCCAATTTTTTAATACTTAAAGCAATTTTTATTATTATTATCGTTGAAAACCTTTATTTTATGATCATTTTTAACATCATTTTTATTTATCACCAAATATGGTTTTGGTTATACATAATAAAACTGATATTAAATCTATACGTTTATGAACAATGCAAATATGAAATTAAGCAAATAACATCAGTTAGTCTGTCTATAGTTGTGTTCAGTACGTGACCTCTCAAAGTATAGTGTGTGTAGAACCAATATTATAGAACGGTTATTAAAATTATAGCGGGGGTTTATAAATCTGATAAATTCGAATTTAGATCAACATAATAGTCATCATATTCTTTGACAAGAAGGGTCTGATGTATTCCAAGTTTGGCACACTTCCATGCACGTTACATCAAAGCAATGAACACTGAATAAACAAGGGGAAGTTATAAAGCATTTCCTCCCCCTCCATCTGTCTCTTGAAGGGTCCTGATTTCCCGCTGAAATCAGGAAATCGCTTCTAATTGAGTCGACAACAGTTTATTTAATGAATTATATTTATATATTTATATATTTTATTATTCTTGCAAATATGTGGTTACATGGTGGCAAGTTCCTAAAATTAACATTTTAAAATTGTACAAAAATATAACATTCACATTCATTTTTCTTCATATCTTATAGGTATTACATCTAAGACACCATCATCAAAGCAACATCAAACATCAAAGAAATCAAATCTACATCAGATCCAAATCAATATCCTCCAAACATCTTCTAAACATTTTTACCGAGGATTCCTCAACAGCTGCTGCTGGCAATTGATTCCATTCTACAATTGTTCTATTTAAAAAAGACCACTTCCCAACATCCTTCTTTTTTAGTTTACATTTCAATTTCAGGTCATGGTCTTTCCTCCCTTTGTATAATCCTTTTTCAATTTTATTGCTTATCTCATTCCATCCCTGTATTCCATTCATAGCACGAAACAGGTTGCACAGCCTGTTTCTCCCTCTCCGTAATTTTAAAGAATCCCATCCTAAACCTTCTATCATTTCATTTACACTGTCATACGTTCTTATCCTCCTTCCCTTGGAATCAGTTACCCATCTCCACCTTTTGACCTTCCCAGTTACTCTCCTTGCTGCTAATCTCTGTACTTTGTTTAGGGCTTTGATATGACCGTCCTTATAAGGGTCCCATATAGCACTTGCATATTCCAATATTGGTCTTATAAGAGATTTATATGCTTTATCCTTAATTTTTGTGTGAACCCCTTGTAGCTGCCTCATTACAAAATTTAGAGCTTGTATTGACTTTTTACTTACATATTCCACATGATGCCCCCAATCCAAATTGTTATCTATGAACACTCCCAAGTATTTGTAATTGATGACAACATCTAGTGTTTTACCACACAGCTTATAGTTTATTTCCGCTTTTTTCTTTGCTCTATTAAATGAAATAACCTTACATTTACTCACATTTAAACCCAATTTATTTATATCTACCCATTTTGCGTTTGCGGGGGGTTTGCGGGGGTCCTCTTGGGAGAGGGGGGGGGGGGGGCAGGGACTTTGCATACAAAGACGACGTCTGAGGGAAAACTCTACAAAACTGGAAATGAAAAGTATTTGTAGGTTTTATTTGTCGTCCGTGTCTAGAAAACGAGTTTTGAGAAATAAAAGTTGAATGCAGGAAGCATTTATGAGGGGGAAGGGGGAGTCCAGCCCTTCAGTTTTATTTCTGGAATTACATTTGGGGTTATATTATACTGGACACCGGCCAGAATTGACATGTCCCAAATGAACTTTCATTTGTTGCCTAGAATCTACGCGATCACTTATTTGAACCAGTGAGCTTAAGGCAAATCCACAGACCTAAGAAAATTAGAAATGCAATGCTATCAAATAAATAAATAAATAAATAAATAAATAAATAAATAAATATACACAAATTTGACTGTTGTGTGAATTGTATGCATGTTGAAACCGTGGCTTACTCTAGCTACTAGGGCTTCTCAGGCAATCTGCAATGAATGAACGAATCCAAACTTACTGTTGGATAATATTACGTACAATCTACAAATAATCCCATGAATGCTGTGTCTCAGATGAAAACTCGAGGTTAAATTTCAAACTGAACTCGAACCAATTTTGTACACGTTGTGCTTTGTTGGAAAATGCGCTTTCCCAACCTACCTTGTTTTTCTTATTTATTTTCATGGAAAACCCAGGGATTTACTCATATGCTTGGGCTACCTTGTGTGTCGCACAAGAACTTGGATTCAACTAAGTTTGTAACTGAAATCTAATACCCCCGAGATCCACGTGTATCCACGTAGATTACATTAACAACACTTTAATTACTTGGATCCGGTTAGGTTAGGAGTAGCCACGCCGCTGACAATTCCAGTCCAGACACCTCTATTTTGATTTTATCCCGTTAGGAGTAGCCACGCTGACAACTCGACTCCAGAGACCTCTATTCCTCGCTTTTATTACACTCAACACATCGCACTATTGAAAGTTTTCACACAGTTTCTTTCAGTGTAATATCTATCTGTTAGGCAAGGCTTTAGTACTTTTTAACCTTTCCGAGCCCCATTGTAACCTAATTTGCCCCTACGAGAGATGCAAATCTATAATTAATGTGATTTGATCGATCATGCCGGTGTTGCCTAGCTCAGCCCAGAGTCACGAGATTCCAAATTAATAATAAAAAAAAAACAGTTGATAAACAAACTTACTTTCTGACAGCTCCCCCACCGCCTCTGATGTTGGCACTGCTTCTTACTCCTTCAATTAATATTAATAATTAAATATCTCTCTTACAGGCCTAATGATTTAGGAAGCATAAGTGATCCAAATTCTACAATGATAAAATAGTTCAGGTTTCCATTGTCCTGTATATTGTAAACGATTGAGAATCAACAGGTTCCTACCTACCTCACTGAGCTCAGTTGTTTATAATCTATCCACTTATTATTATATCCTTCTACTCTCAATTCTGAGGTCATGCAAAATATTATGATTAATTACTTAATTACATGAATTTAAAGATTAAAAGATTAATTTGAATTGTCCTTGTACTCATCTATTTGTCGTCTTCTTGGCGATGTTGTAGGGGGGAGGGGGGTACGGCGTCTTGATCTTCATGGGTTGGGCGTTGTTACGGTGAATAGGGGTGCACGGGCTCCAGAGAACGACATGAATAGCTGGTCGTTTTGAACTGGTTCCGATGACAACACGAAGTAGTGATTATCATCAAATTGACGTTGATGGATAACACACACTGCAATTACACATTGTGGCTCTCGTTACCTTCCCGTCCGTATACGCTTGTTTCACTCCGAAATACATTTGACTGACAAGTTTTAAAATCACTTTCCAATAGAATAAACCGGGTACTCGCACATTTCACTGTCTTAATTAGTGGAGTAGTGGATAGATCACACTAGACTCATAGTTAAA
>JAMZAV010015409.1:0-12943 GCA_024449915.1 Sweltsa coloradensis | reverse complement strand
GGGTATTGAACGGAATCGCATAACAGGACAAGAGGTTGATGCGTCCATGCGACGCTGTGGCCTCATTGTGAAGGGAACTCTTATTACCATCAAACAATAGGAAGTCAGGTATATGCCGTTGAATATTGTTACAGGAGTCCCGACAGCCCAGGGAGCTAGGACGACCATCTTCTAAGCATCTCGGCTGTCTTCTCTTCAACGCGTACAGAAAGTGGATGCGGAGCGGAGCTCGTCAACAAACCGATATTTTTGCTTGTGTTGTAATCATCGTGTTTGTAACAGTTTAATTGTTTTTGCATTTACAGCGTCCAGGGTTTGAATCTTGGGATATGTGCGCCCGAGATTCTGGGGATCTACTCTGAAGAAGGATGCTGGATTGAAAAAAGAAACCGTGGCTTCACTCGTGTTGCTGGAAGAGGAGGCTATTTCCTGGACCAAGGAAGCAAGGGCTGACCTTGGAATTCATCTCAATGCCCGAGGTATAGAACAATCCAGAATGTGTGTGTTGCATTTTGTTTTTATAAGTATTCTCAATTGCATTATGTGTATGCTCGTCTTATTTGTGTGTTTTTAAGGTCAAGAATGAATAATATGCATTGTATGTCACCGTTTATTTCAGTGTCACACCTAGAGTCAATAGTACTACGTAGATGGTTGTGGAGACAACTGACACCAATCCGTCGGCCAATCAAGGAGCCAAATGTAGTACGATTTTAGTAAATGTTGCCCCCGCCAATCAATCCAAAAATCTTTAGAAATATAGTATCATTTCGGTGGAAAGTAGTGAATTTCGTACCAATGTCATCTTTGAACACTTCGATTATGTCAATTAAATTAATATGTTTTAACATCCTAGTACAAAACGTGAGAAATTAAGAAAATTTATTAAATTTTCTATACGTTCCACCGATGTTATCCATATTGATTCAGATGTTTATATTGGTGCATGCACTGTATGTATCGCTATCGCCCTTTGGATCTTAAATGTAAGCTTTCACAGATTTCTTGACTAGACACGACACCACCACCAGATATGTTGTTTCAAGATCTTCTTTTTTAATTTGAGTCTAAATAAATCATTATAATTTCAGGATTCGGTGAGGGTCGAGACTGGTGTGGACTACGATTATAATCGACCACCACAATACCACGCGACATTTGAACAAGACGAAGGACACAATACGAACTGCAAAGGTTACAATAACAACGGGGAACTTCAAAACACAAGCAGGCGTCAGGCACTCAGGTATAAATATAACATTTTTATTTTAAAAAAAAAACTTGAATTGCATCTCAACCATGAATCGACGTACTTGGCTGCATTTTATAACATTTTTCCAGCTTTTAATTGAGTACTTATCTCTGTATTAGATTCTAAAGAGTAGGAGTGTATGTGATTTCAGGGTTCCTGACTTAGGGACTCTCTGGAGAAGACTTGAACGTCAAACACCACCGATATCGAGGAGGATGGACTACGAAGAGAAACAACCGACTCCAAATAACATCATACGAAGGGAACTTCAAAACAACAAGCCAGGCAATGAGATGTCCAATGAGGGCGTCCACTGAGAGCGTCCACTGAGAGCGTCCACTGAGAGCGTCCACTGAGAGCGTCCACTGAGAGCGCCCACTGAGAGCGTCCACTGAGAGCGTCCACTGACAGCGTCCACTGACAGCGCCCACTGAGAGCGTCCACTGAGAGCGCCCAAACTACAGCGGCAGAAGAGAGGGAATCTTAACTACAGCGGCAGAAGAGAGGGATTCTCGACTACAGCGGCAGAGAGAAGAAATTCTCTGGACTACAAGCGGCAGGAAGGAGAGAGAGATTCTCGATATACAGGCAGAAGAGACAACAGAGATGCATTCTCGACTACACGGCACAGAAGAGAGGGAATCTCTACTACAGCGGCAGAGAGAGGGAATCCGACTAAGCGGCCAGAAGAGAGGGAGTGTCGACTACAGTGGCAGAAGAAAAACCGTGGCATCCCTAAATCTTCTCCCAATGGAAACAAGTTTATTTCTCTATTATAAAACTACAAAGTAAAGTTGTGTGTGTTAAATAAGGAGAAAACTTTCCAACTTTTGCACTGTCCAGGTCATCAAAAACTCATTATTAATAATTTAATGGACAATGTTCTGTATTGCTAATCTGTTGAATGTTTCGACAGAAAATGCGTTTTATGTAAAGTAAGAATTTTTTTTATAGGAATCAATTGATCCGGGACATTTGAAGACTAACTTCAATCCAAACAACTAACAAGAATACATCCGAGGCTGAAGAGAGGCTATAACTGAAAGCTCGAGCTTCATCGCGCATATAGCAACGCCAGCTCTAACAAACATCAAGAAGTCTGAGGCAGACGAGATACAGCGGCACCCTTGTATGACATCTCTGGTAGTAAGCATAACTTGTATCCACTTATATCAATTGACTTGCACATCATTGTTTGATAAGATGCATTCCTTCAGCTCTGCTATAGTATCGTCTTACTGGCAGTGAGCATTAGCTGCTTAGCTACATGATAACCAAACTATTCAAAGCTAGTATATTCAGTTCAACATTAAAATACCGGGCATGTTTTATTTGATGAACATACTCTGCTAATTTAATAACAATCAAGTTTGAATTTAAAGGATGATTGACAACTGCCATATAATTGATCAAATATCCACAAAGTTTACTGATAAACTTTTAATACAAGAAAACTACATTTCTAAACTATTTTGGAAACAAATACTCCTTTAGTCAGCATATCTTATTTAAACTTAATGTTATATTAACTTGGTTTATAATATGTGAAATTGTGTTAATAGATTTTCCCAAGACTGATGGAAGGCAGAACCTGTGAAGCAACTCCATGCCCTGATACATCGAAAGTGCGAAGAGAAACTACTAACCTGAAGTTCAGATCAACATGGAGAAGACGGTGACCAAGGAGAACGCCCCAACGCAATACACTCAACTCTGAAGAGAGAATTCAAACTCTAGCCACCGAACAACAAAACGTCGACGGGAGAACTGCAGTATTTGCGAATTATCTCTGAAGGTACTGTTTAAAGAATATGTTAGTTTATATAGAAAATCTTTCATAGAATCTCTATGAACACAAAGATTACCATAAAAACTTGAGTTTAAGGCTTTGAGAGAGCTAAGTGCTTGGTACAAGCTAGTTGTGAGGCAATAATTATGCAAGTTTTTTATTTGTGACCTGTAAATAGTGTTGTTCATTCTCTATCTTTGTTTTTCTAAGGAAATCATATACAATCTTCAAACCAAACATTCACAAATGTGTTTTAGTTTTTCTCAAAAAAGTGTATTTATTTAGCAATTCAACAGTGCAACAGTCAAAGCCACCTGTTGTACATCGTGGGGCTAATTTAACTGATGGATTTTTTTTTAAGGTTTCGCTAGTAGAAAAGAAGAATCTTGTAGCAACATTGATAAATACTAGTCCATTGCTAATCTCGTCTGTGAAAAATACTGAACTGTTTCAATTCTAACGTTTTTAATTTGTGTTTGTTCGCTTTGTTTTCGACCAGGTTTAAATTGTATGGGCATAACATTGATTTCCATAAATCATTGGCCATACATTTTCACAACCTTACGTTTTCCTTGAATCTAAATTAATTTAAAGATCAATAAAGTTTTTTCAAGAATAGCGATGAATTCACAATAGATTGAAGCCACTGTTTCTCAAACCTGACTTGTCATTAATTGATTTAAAGTGTGGTTAGAAAATAGCTGTAATATGTTAAATGTAAAATGTCTAGGAATGTCCAGCCAGAAACATCTGAAGACGACGACTGCAATTACAAACGAAATACGAGCAAGGTGTAAAGAGGGTACATCGCCAGCATACATGAGAGATGAATTAGGACTAGGAACGCCAGCTTCCAAACACCAGTACGCAGAGGAGGAGAGGATACACTGGCATCTTCGATTGACATCTCTGGTAATAGAAGTTTAATTTGAGTCTACTGGTAAGCAAACTAACCCTGTACTTGGAATTGTGGTTTTAAAATGTTCTGATTGTTTAGTGAACCTGTATCCACTGCACTGCGAGGGGCATTAACGCTCGTCAACTTGATAACAAAACAATTTCAAAGATCTTGATCTGTTCTATATTAAATACCGTTTTAACACATATTTTGTCTATTAAGTGCACAATAAGGAAAGCGTAAAAGTATAGTTGTCATCTGCCAGATAACTTATTTATTACTTTTGTTTTTAGTTTTGACTTGAGCGCTCTTCTCTATATTAGATTCTAAAGAGTGTATGTGCTTTCAGGGATTCCTGGGGGGCCTGGACTCCTTGGAGAAGACTTATAACTTCAATGCCACTATGAATCAATGGAGGACAACCTATGAAGAGAAAACTACGAACTCCAATCAACATAAAAACAAGGGAACTTCGAATCTACAAGCAGACACGGACACACTGGTATAACAGATAATTACTACTTTTCACGCTTAATTTAAACTGTTTTATTTGAAAACGGTGATATGCATAAAGGAGTAACCGCCCCTCCCTTCCCTCCCCCCCCCCTGTATGCTTTGAGGTACAACATTTGACAAAACACACTCTCTTATGCGGGCTAGTTTAGACAATTAAAAATAATAATTAAAAATTATCAGCTTCAATATAATAGTTCACAAATTCCAGAGTTTTTTTTTAAACTTGCACTAACATAATTCATTCCATGCTCCATTTAGCATATTTCAATTAAAATCCAAAACAGTGACAATTTTGATATAACAAAATAATTCTTAGCAGTTAGTTAGTTGTCTGTGGAAAAATGTGCAAAATCTCAATGTGAACAGTCACAATTTAGATATTTACGAAAATATATTTTATATATTCCACTGTACCAACATCGCTCATCTCACATGTGAACCGTACGATTGATGACAAACAGTATTTCATAGCAAGCTGCGAGATACGAGTCATGAATAAACAATTCTCAATAGTCAACTATACACTGCGACAGCGTTAATTGATTGAATACTGAAGCCTAGTTTTAAAATAATTGTGAGAAAACAAAGTTGTATGCATTGGATACATCTGGCATATCTTGCTAGTGTTCACTATATTTGCTAATCGCGTGAGTCTATTAAAAATATGCTTTTATTTCCTATAGGACTTGATGGGAGCCACAATCTCTAAAGAGAACTTCAGCTGAAGAGAGCCAACTCCCAACTCCAGAACCAACATCAGGACATCAAAAACAACAAGAGACATCCTTGCACAAGTACATCATCTATGAAGAGTGAATCCAGACTCCAGCTCCCAGACAGCAGGACGAATCCTGGACCACTTCTTCTCAGAGTCGTTGAATGGTATGGAGCAACTAGCTATTTTTAGTAAGCTTTACTCTCATGTAAACTGGACTCGCAAGCAATTAGGAGTATGGTCTAACATGCTGTTAGGTCTTTGAGATAAGTTTCTATCTACACTTTATGTTCATGCATCGATTCTGTCATATTCACTAGTGACACTCATTTACCAAGGCTTTTTCCTTCACAAAAGGGCAGAGCCAAATAACTTAGCTTATGCTTTAACTGAACGTTTTTTTGTACTATACTTAAATTGTGTTTCCGTTTCTTTGAGCGGAGATGTTTTCTGGACTTACATTGTTCAATTCAATAAGTTTTATTTTCCGTTGATATGCCTACTATTAGCAAAAGCTTAAAATCATATTTCGCGCATCTTCTGCTCTCGAACATCCTTCAGATGTGAACTTATTAAAGGTTGTCAACAAGTGCGAATTCAAGATTCAAGTTCGTGATGTCAGCCTAAATGAAAAGTGCTCGTTGAAGTTAGCATATTGAATCGTATGTTTGTTTTTATAATTCAGGTCCTACACCAGTTTCATAGATGTTGAATTCCCGAACTGGTCAGCATGAAGCTGAGTAGGGGAAGGCATCATTTAAATGTTGCAACACATCGATCTTAACGTAGTTCATCGGGATACTCTGATACTGTCTCTTCTAATTTAAAACATATTTTAGTGTAATTTTCTTTATTAGTGACGTCACGCAGTTCGACTTCCTTATACACGCGATCCATACAAAGTAATGTAGTGGCAGCACTCTCTCATAAACGCGATATGGGTGGATTGCATTCTAGCTGCCCCATATTTAGCGGCATTTTAGATATATTCTTTTATGTAGGGCCTACTGATATTGTTACGAGCTTCTAAAAAATTTGTAGTAATCATGGATACTCTTTCTCTCTCACTCGTCACAAAAGTACTTATGAATCTTGATCGGTGAAACAGTTTTAGTTTAATCTGCGTCATCCTATGGACAGCTCAAAGAGGCTAAACCACGTGCCCTGTACACGTGAAGCCATAGTTACGTAAACTTGATAATTATTCAGAAATGTGAAAATGTTCCGCAAGCAGGTACAAATTGCTCTTCACATGTAGATTCTGATATACACCCAGAAAGTCCAGGTGGAGATTTATATCTGTCAAACCTTCTTCTCATGTCATTCTTATCACTAACGGTTTGTCTACTTAACATGTTATGTAAGGCGGTCTAAGTTGGTGGAGTGTCGATCTAAAGCTTAGAGAGCAAGTAGATATATTCAACGAAAACATATATCATTTCACGAAGCGGAAGCAGCGACCCCACATCACTATATTGCTCTTCCGGAATAAGTTGTCTTCACCTAATCCGGCTATAAGATTGTCAGCAAGTGTCTCTATTGATGGTACCAAGAATAGAAAAACTTGTACGAACCCCTAAACAACGAATGTGAGAGTTGTCTTTCAGAGGTTGTTCGGAAGAGCACGTTGATACGTTCGTTATCTTGCCAATGTTTAAAATTTTCAAATATAAATCCGGGTGAGCAAGTTTTTTAATACTACCGGTATTGAAGGTAGCCTGTTTGAATTGTTTATATTTCTACGAAACGCGCCTGCACTGTGTGAAAACAAACCAGCGAATGGCTATGATATTGCACACAATCAATTCCCGGTTTGTCGATTTACAAATGCTCAATATTTTTGGCTAGTTTTAACTTTCTATGTCATATGACTTTATCAATGACCTTGTGTCTGTGAATATTGGTAAAATTTCGCCTGTTCTACTTGCAAATCCTTAAAGAATCTGTCAATTTACATTAGACCCACAATTTACTAATGGTTCTTAATGACAGTTTCCTTCAAAATTAGCGATAGTTATTGTATCCAGAGGAAATACGGGTCAGTTTCGATGTACAAGTGCGTTCATTGTTCGGGGATCATCTATCAATTTTGTTGAATAAGACTCTGAAAGTGAACGTAGATCACAAATTCGAACGTGTAAGAAAAGTGGTGATTCTTTGATTTCTTCTGTTATTATCTTGTGAATGCATCATTTTTTATGTGCAATGTTCATTACTGTTCAAAGAATATATTAGTTTGTATAGAAAAACTTTGGTAGAATCCCTATGAAAACATCGATAATAATAAAAACTTACAACACACAAATCAACACAATCAAATCAAATTTAATCCAATCAAATTCTTAGCACCGTTTTTGTTTGCTGCTCCTTTCGAGGAAAGTGTAAATAAACAGACCGTGAAATAAGTGAATACTACACGGTTTCTACTTCCTTATAACGAAAGCTTGTTGTTCCGATTACTATCACCTTCTGTTGAGAGTTGTGCTGGAATTGTTGAAGACAAATGTAACATTATATTATTATATTATGTAAGTTAATTATTTTAAGAAGATCTAAGTGGAATTATAACTCTTCAGAAATTATGTAGCTATTATGCTTACTTATTAATGGAGAATGGGATAAACGGAAGGGGTATCCACCAAGTACCAAGAGATTGTGGGAGCAATAACAAGTAAATGATGGAATTCTGGACAAAAGAGTTAGCCATATATTAAAATGCTCTTCTATTGTATTAATTTGTACGGTATTAAATGAGGGAATGCTTGCCACTACTCTAATTAAGTTTTGGTTTCAATGAATACGGTACAAAGTAACTAAACTAATAGAGTAGGTCATGCCGGAAAAGATTGATATTAGTAGGGAAAGTAGAATATCCAAGAGGGTTCCGTGAAGAACTTTTGCACCAGAGAATTGGCTCATTGCAGGTAGTAATATGCTTTCCCCATACTCCAGGCTTCTCTCTCGTCAGCGGCAGAAGAAATGAAAACCTTCACTTCAGCGGCAGAAGAAAAACTGAGACAACCGTTAATACCTTCAACGTTAGGAGTTTATTTATCTTATTACAATGAATCTAAACGTTTTGTTTATTAGATAAGGGGAAAAAACAGCCAGCCTTTGTCACACTGTCCTTGTTCTAGGTGTTTGGTTCTACACTAAACGTGCATCATAGAACAATCATTCTAAAAAAAAGCCACCTTCTTTCTACTATTTAATATTTTTAAATTTCCATCATCTTTGATTTTATGGTGGAGGAAAAAATAATGTCAAGTATAAGTAAAATTCGCCAATCCATATATTGTTATTGTTCACTTATGCTACATTGATCTCTAAATATATGATGCCCATCGATTCAATAAATTATCCTCCTTTTTCAATTACACAACATTTTCATATAATCAAGATCTTATTCTATTGTCTGAAGTAAACATCTTTTGGTTCACTTATTAGGTTAGAATTGTTGGTAAGAAAAGGTGTTAATGTAAAATAAAATAATGTAATTTTATTTTTGCCAAGAATATATTTGAGCCGGGGACATTTGAAGTCGACCCAAACACGAATACATCCTAGGTTGAAGAGAGGCTGATAACTGCAGCTCCAGCTTCAACTCATGAAGCGTGACGAAGAAGACGAATACATGCTACGCCCGCTCTAACAAACACCAGGACGTCGGACGCAGGCGAGATACAGTGGCGCCTTGCATGACATCTCTGGTAACTTGTGTCTTCTCACAATAAAAGTAAACCTTTAATTAACATTTGATTTTAAACTTATTGTTTGATAAGTAAAACCAAAACCCCTTCAGCTATTTTCACCTAACTATTCAAAGCTCGTATTCCGTTCAATATTAAAATACCGGGTATGTTTTATTTGATGAACATACATTGTCAATTTGGTCATATTCAAGGTTGAATTTTGAGAATGATAAACACATGCCAGATACATTATTAATTATCCCCGAAGTTTACTGACGGAACTTTTAAATACAAAGAAAAACTTAATTCTTAATTCTAAACCATTTTGGATACAAATACTCCTTTAGTCAGCATGTCTTTTTTTTAAACTAGTGTTACATTAATGTGTTGGTAATATTTTATGAAATTGTTGTTATATGATTTGTCGAGAATGATGGAAGGATAATCTGTGACCCCAGAACCAGATGCCAGCATGGAGAAGACGGATGAACAAGGAGGACGCCACCAACGCATACATCCTAGCCCTAACTCTGAAGAAAGAATTCGAACTCTAGCTAGCGAACAAGAAGACGTAGACGCCAGAGGAAAACTGCGGCATTTACGAATGACCTCTGAAGGTAAAAGAAACTATTAATCGTATTTTAAGCGTCCTTTCTGATTTGTTGTTTGGTAAGGAAATACCTGAACCACCCTACTGGGAGCGAACGTTAGTTTTTAAAGTTTAACTTCACGACAACTTAAAGAAAGACATCCAATGCTGTTATTAATGATATACCATATTTGCATTTAATTTAATTTACAAAATAAAGCGATTTGAGGATAAGATTGAAAAAAATTGAAACTAATATTCCGTACTCATTTTGTTATTTTTCACTTGTCCACCCACTTTGATTTCACCATATAGAGGTGTCCGTAAATTTTCAAAACTTTATTTTTACTTAATTTACGTATGTAAAAATATTTAATCTTACGAGAATTTGAAATCAACATTTAAGTATGAAGTGATGTAATGATAATATGATACATTTCTGATGTACTAAGTTGTGCTATCTGATCTGCATTGTTTTTTGTATGATTATTTGTTGGTTTGTTGTTGATTGTGTAATATGTTAAATAAAATAATGTATTTCTTTCTTCTAGGTATCCATTTCATCCAGAACACCTGCAGAATAACACCAGGCTAACAACTTGAGCTCGCTTCCTAACTCCATCAAACATGCGAGGATGAAGAGATTTGCATCGCCAGCTTCTAAACACCACTTCAACATCACACACAACAACATCGGCGTCTATGTACGACATCTCTTCTTATAACCAATCTAAACTCGTATACTGACTTGCTGGTTCTTACCGTGCTTGCTTTTAAATTCACTAATAAAATAATCGCTAATCAAGCCGTTTCAGCATTGTGTAGAATTTGCCTTTTGATAGGCTACTTGTGTGCTATTTTGCATACGTCATGAAAGTGAACTAGTATCATATAATAAAATCGAAACAAACAAATTCATATAAAGGCTACGCCTTATGTACAGATGTGACTTGTCAATATGTATAGTGATATATCTTTTTATATTAAAAATTAATAATCATAAACATAAGGTAGCTAGCTAGCTACCTAGTTTGCACATATCTTTGCAACTGTTTGAGATTCTTTACTTCAGTTTACGGTGAAGTCTTTTTTATTAAAATTACATACATGTATACTCAGCACAGTACTACCGTAGAAAGGGTTAGAAAGTATGTAGTTTGTAGCAGGCCTATTATATTTCGAAGTTTGTTAAAAGTAGCAAGTAAGAGTATCGTTTTCTGTAATTGTCTGTAGTATTAGTATTAGTAGCCTAGTACAGTGGTATGGATCAGTAATGTGCTCAGTACACATGTTCTATATATAAACAGTCCGAAATCAAATCAGCACACCTATTGTTGGACAATTTTATCAAATCAAAGTTGACTGCAGTTTTTGGCAAACTTTATTTAATATTACCAGTTTGTCCTTCTGCCAAGTTCATCTTAAGACTAGGGGCCCAGTTTCAAGATTGACTTGCTCTAGGCGGAAGGTTATTGCTGTTGTTACTAGTTCACTGCTAAAATAGTTTTCAGGGATGGGAAGACACTGCCAATGCTGCACGGTTTGATTACGATCAGGTGAGAGATTGACGGCTCTATGGGGATGGGGGAGGGCCGGTAAAAAAAAAAAAAAAAAAAAAAAAAAACTGTGATATTTCCTGCAGAGACAACATCCCAGGTCAGTCGTCTCAAAATGCTTATCTCGAATGTAAGGTAATCACTAGCAAATCTCAAAATCGCCAGGTTTGTATTACTTTCTAAATTCAAATATGAAATGTTTATATTATTTTGTATCGGATATGATTAATTAATTACATAGTCAGTGTGGTGTTACGACACTTCCAATTCAAAATCTAGGCCAGACCAGTAGTATGTGTAAACTTCAATTATGTATTCACAATTGCTTTGCATAATGTTGATCAGGAAATTAAATGTAAAAACAGGTTGGTTTTATTAATATTTCTGGAATGCTTTTTGCTGGCAAGTTTTTTACCCACTCAATTTCACCAAGGGCCGAACAAACAAAGGTTGATTTCATTGTTCAGTTACTGTAGGCCTATTTATCTAAAATGTGTTAGCTAGAATGAACTTTATTGTGTTACAGTGCGAAATCTTATTAATTGACAAATTTGAGTGTTTCATTGAATTGAAAATTGCATTTTAATTATTTTAAATGCCAACTAAGGTTTCAATAATGTGTAAATTGTGTTTTTAAGGAATAATTATGTCAATTTGCTTATGTTGGTTTTGTCAATTTGTTACTTTCTGTATACAATTTGTTTGTAGCAACTGAGAGCTAATTTAAAGCTAATAAACACAAATTTGATCTTATCTCGGTTTTGTTTACGTACTAGATCTCTTTTCTGTATTTACACAACATATGTGTTTGTAATCTGGGCTACGATTCAGTAAAAATATGCTGATAACCAAGAGGGGGTATAATTTTGTAAAGTGTACATTTGTGCAGTCAGACCTATCGCACAGACATACATTTTGTGGGGGATATTTAAAAAATCCTCCGATAATTCCTATTTTCACAAATTTCATGATCTTAAACCTTAAAAGACCGTGTAAATCAGAGTTATTAGATATAATTTTTGGAAATGGTCATTTAAGTTATGTATAATGCTGAATAAACTGCGGTTAAAAAATATTTTTGAGGTCATAAGACCGTTTAATATAACTTATTTGATCAGGTTATTTCGTATTGTCAAAGTTTTGTTATTGAATAACTTGTTTCTAATGAAAGCTCGCACAGTATGGGCTGGAACGTTAATGGGTAGTGAATTATCATCGCAGCGAAATGTCACAATAAAGTAATTTTAATATTATTGTTAGAGGCCGCGCAAGCATTAAATTCGAAATGTTAAACCTGTGATATATTGCCCTACATATTATAATATAACTGATTGCATGTATATCATATAGCCATAGTAAATTATTTTTGTACTATCTACAGTTATCGATATAAATATTGTTCAATTTTTTGTATTTGAATATGTTAATGTCGAATAACATTGTCTTAAAAAAATCAATATCTGTTACTTTGGTTTGTTTTGTAATAATAAAAGTTTGCTTATTTGTTTTAAATTTAAAATTAACTTCTATTGTATGAGCTTGGACAAACCGGCAGGGATTAAATGTGGAACGCTTTGAAGCTCAATCAATTGTCCAAAGGTGTTGTCACCGATTGTGGTTTGCACCAGCGTGTGTCTCTAACGCAGCACAGTAGCAAAACATTGCTTAATTGTTTCATTAGCTGATAATAGATGGTTCAGTTTGTGTAGTAAGTTCCATATCTTGTGAAGGAGACAATTATTTCAAACTGTTCGTGACATGACCTAATCGTTACCAAACAAACTCCCAAAGCTTCCATTTTCAGAGGTGCAAATTGGAGGTCTTTCTTGGTGGTCCAGAATGTTGGTGAAATTCACAAATTTAGTTTAAAATTAAAAACAGTCGAAATTCTAGTATTGTGGTGCTACATACAATTATATCATTAAACAAAACCAAA
>JAMZAV010015408.1:0-12626 GCA_024449915.1 Sweltsa coloradensis | reverse complement strand
CCTAATCAAATGAAAAAATCAACGATAGAAACAGTCTAAAACTTTCGTCATCGTTTTGAAGTTGGGGGGGGGGGGGCAAATTCTTGAGTTTGGGGTGCAGCTGGGTCTGGGGCGAAAGGCCCTTTCGCCTAATGCAAAAAAAATCACCATACTACAGTTATTTCGTCATGTTTTAACGGCACTCGGACTCTGTAAACGATGTTTTACTGCAACTAGCTGCGATCTAAAAACTCAAAAAAATGAACGTGAAGTGGACCATTTTAGTAAATTTCAACCTAATTTTTTATGTAATGACGAAGCATACAGACAAACATATTCGTTTTACCAAGGTGACTGTCGAATTGTATATATATTTACTACAGGTTCCCCCCCCCTGCCCCCGGTTCCTACGCCACTGCTTATACATTCGTTAGCAATAGATGAAGCATGGCAATCGGGATAAGGTTGGAGGAGGGAGGGATGCAACAATTTCTAACGAATTATGATGATGATTAATGAATTCTTAATTGTAAATGGAATGTACCAAGTGATTGTGCCCAATTTAATAATATGACGACCAGAATTTTTCTTTACTTAGTATTTTTATTCTACTAGGAAAACGCTAAAGTCCCGCCGCGTTGATGGATGAGCTTTTTAAAGTTTAGTTTGCGTGGGATATCTTTACTTTTGCAAGTGCTTTGTTTTGCTGCCTACGCATTGTAGGTGATTGTTGTCAAGTTTCTATTGTTTCTTGTCAATTGGTATTATTTACCGTAAAAAACTTATATTAAAAGCTTTATTTCTATGGATTCTGGCTAACTTTTTCAACTTTTTCTTTCAAAAGGTACTACATCACCATAACCTTAATGTCCATGTATAATATGAACGTTGTAGCCCCACCCGTTTGGTCAGAATCGGCCCAAATGGCACGAAAATATCGCAAAAAAAATCGAAAAAAATCGTAAAAGTACGATATTCAGAGAAAATATTTTCGTTTGTCCCAAAAAACAATACAGTCTAATTTCAGGTTTTCAAAGGGTCCCGTAAAATTTTTCATCAAGATCGGATACCCCAATTCCCCGGTAGAGAGCGAACAGACAAAAAAAAACACCGAGCAAAAATTTTTTGGGGGGTCAGTGAAATTAAAAGCCTTCGCTTCGCTCACCCAATTATTTGGCTAGGAATAACAAGGGGCAAAACCCACCTCCCCTTTTGTAAAATAAATACTGTTTTCACTCACCATTTACTATTTCAGTGTGATACCTTGAAAATTTTTATATCCCCCCTACCCAATATTTTTAATTAAGTAGTAGAGTAAATGCACGATTTTCCCCATTTTGTTTGAAACGGAGAAAATAAACCTACGGTAGGCCCTAATGGGAAAAGAGACAGAAACTAGGTTGTATGAAAGGAGATTTTGAGTAAAAAATTTTTGAGTTTTCTCTTAGAATTTTAGTTTTTGTGTATAAATTATCGAAACCCAGAAAACCCCAAACTAAAACATTTATTGTTGTTTTTCAAAAATAAACAAATTTTTTAAACTCTACTCTAAATAATAGGAAGTTTTCTTTCGATTTAAAAAAAAAATTTTTATAACAATAATATTTTTTAAATTTTTTTTTCGTTCGTTTGGTACCCTGTTCTAGGCCAAGTAAGGCCTTAAATTTACCCAAAAAGCGACGCAATGACTTTTAAACCCCCTCGAAATTTCCACTGATCTTCGACGAAGATATTTCAACAGCCCCGGAGCCACAGCAACTGCACCGAACGAGGGGCCCCAACGCGGCTGTGGGATGACTTTCAAAAGTTTATCTGTTCTTTTTTAGATTTTTTTGACAGTATACTTCCAGTTCTAGTAGATGGCTCTGAGTTTTAAGTGTCGACCCTTTTTCCACAAAAGATAAAAAAAATAGAATTACCCTTTTTCTGTGTTTACTATTAGAGAAATTTTATGTGTTTTTACCGTTTAGCGTCGAAAATCAGTTAATATTATGGAAGACACTAACAATGCTAATTTTACGAGTTAGCATTGTTTCTAACGTTTTAATTGGCTTGTTGAATTGAAATGATCCTATAAATAAAGCATCATCCAGTAGCTACGTGCCGGTAGTCGCTACCAGGTTTGCAAAATGCTAAATTTGAAAAGATCAATGCTAAATATTCAAAATTTAAATGTTATAATACGTATCTCTAATTATTATGCCTATTTTTCATTGCGGGTTGTCAGCAAGCCTAACGATTCGTATTTTGAATTCGTGCCCCCGCCAAAAAAGGTTTAGGTTGTGACAATACTTCGGTTCCTGCACATTCGTTTGATTAGTTGGCTAGAAAGCTATCAACATTCTCCCCAGACCAGTAAATGATTTCTACGAAGGACACTATTTTCAAAGCGTGTTCAAATCACAAAACAATTTGAGAATTTTGTTATAGAAGCCAATAATGAACTCACATGACACAGTGGATGACAGGTATAGTAAATAGATTCTTTTTGAATTTGTTATAGAAGCAGGTTGGAGTCTATTCAACCCTTTCCTCTCATTATAAAAGGCTTCTTAGAGTTTTAAAAATGGCGG
This sequence comes from Sweltsa coloradensis, assembly GCA_024449915.1. Classification (NCBI taxonomy): domain Eukaryota; kingdom Metazoa; phylum Arthropoda; class Insecta; order Plecoptera; family Chloroperlidae; genus Sweltsa; species Sweltsa coloradensis. The sequence goes on along the minus strand of JAMZAV010015408.1, from coordinate 10,074 downwards.
CAAACAACTGTTTGTCTGGTTTGGCGTAGACGGTAGCGTCAGACGCTGTTGTAGACGATCTAAATTACGCATTGTAATTGCATTACGTAATGCGAAAATCGGGCTGAATTTGTTTATGCATGTCTCTATGTGGGACGCCGTTGAAACGTGTGATATTTTAAACGCACTAACTCTAAGGGGCTATTGGAGACGGTGAGTGGTGATAGATGACGATTGATGATGAAGGACGATTACAAAGAACATGCCTTGTGCGGTATTCGAACCTACGTCCTCGTAGAGCCATACGCTTCGGACCAGCGTCATAATCGTGTGTCACCGCGGACGGATGTCAGAAAGTTGTAAAAGTAAAACCAGGGGACGTTGGTTTGAATCCCGCACATGGTATAGACGTGGAATCATACAGGCTCGATGGTTTCGGCTCCCGGTTACCGGTTTGCTGCGATGCTAACAGCGAGCTGTTGCTGTGATCAACCACACAAGGTCACTTTTTGTTTACGTGTGATTAATGTTGCACCGAGCGAGCACTGAGAGCAAAACGCTATCTCTCTTGTCCCATCTGGTCTATTTCAGGATACTGCTTTCATGTATGTTGAACTGTGTATGTTAATTTGTCCTTGACAAAATATAAATTTCAAATGATGGACGCAATTGCCAGTTTCATATCCATAAAACGAAACTAGTAAATGATGAAAAACATTATTATCTTACGAGAATGACTTTGGTATGATGTAGGTTCCCCCAGGACAGTTGAATCAGTCCTGGGATGGAAATGACTTCTTGCGATCGCTTCAACTTTTCCAAAAATTTTACGATAGTCTCCCTTTTTTATATATATCTACCACAGATTAACACAATCTTTATTACTATTTTCTAGGAAACCAGTTCAAACTTCACACCTGATTGATTATCTTTCTATTCTCCTGCTTTTTGTTCTGGTCTACTCTACCAATTGAGCAGACGTCGGTTCGGTAGGAGTTTCATTTCTTTATCCCCGCTGGCTATAGACTAACTAAAGGTATACCTATGAGCATGACGATACTATCAGTATCATAATAAAAAATATAGAAAAAACACTTTTTCTCTTGTTTTTAGTTTCGATCCCCCTAATGTTGGTGAGACATGATACCTAGAATGCTGACATTAATATGTCACCGACGCCGGCGAAATCAGGATACAAGTCAGTATTCAGTTTATACATATTATTTTTTAGAGTGCACTGCACGCTGCATTCGGAATGTGGTTGTTCAATGCCACCATACAAGAGAAGGTACTCTTGTCAATGCTGTCGATTGATAGAAAATTAGAAAAATCCATAATTATTATACGACGTAGTAATTGACCAATTTGCCAGAAGTAAATCCAGGAAAAACTTTAGTTGTTCTGTTCCGTAATGATCAGGTGATGATCAACAAACAAATTAGAGAGCAATCTCCCCTATATATGCATCACGTTTATGTCCATCTGTCTCTGTCTGTGCGTGTGTCACGTCTCGAGAGAAAAAACATGACCTCCGATTGACATGCGTTGTTTCGTTGACATTACCCAAAAACAAGGATGTGACAGAACGTGTTTATTGTGTGGTCAGGGAGTGGAATCCAATAACTCGGCACCTCCACCAAGAATAAGGCGATCCTTGAACATCAGAATATTGTCGTTTATATGCTGGATGAAATACGTTGTATGATTATTGATAACTAATTTTGACACTCCAATAATATCTGTATGCTTCTTTTACTTGTGCTTGATTGGTAGGTGATGAGTTGTAAACATTACTTATTCACTAGGAAAACGCTAAAGTTCCGCCGCGTTGATGGATGAGCTTTTTTTGTAAGTTTTTTGTTTGCGTAGGACTACTTTTCCTTTGCAAGTGCTTTTTGAATGCATTGTAGGTGATTATTGTCAAGTTTCTATTGTTACTTGATAATTGTTATTATAAACCTCAAAAAACTCATATTAAAACCTTTATTTCTATAGATTCTGGTTTATTTTTTTTTTTTCTTTCAAAAGGTACTACATCACCATAACCTAATGTCCATGTGAAATCTGAACGTTATAGCCCCACCCGTTTTGGTCAGAATCGGCCCAAATGTGACGAAAATATGGCACAAAAAATTGAAAAACTAATATTAAAACCTTTTTTTCTATGGATTTTAGCTAACTTTTTCATTTTTTTCTTTCAAAAGGTACTACATCACCATAATCGTAATGTCCATGTGAAATATGAACGTTGTAGCCCTGCCCGTTTGGTCAAAATCGGCCCAAATGTGACGAGAATATCGCACTAAAAATCGAAAAAAATCGTAAAAGTACGATATTCATGAGAAATATTTCTTCGATTGTACCCAAAAACAATACACCTCTAAGTTCAGAGAAAACGAAGGTCCCCGCAAATTTTCATCAAGATCGCATATGCCGTTTGCCCGGTAGAGAGCGAACAAACAGACAGAAAAACAAACAAAACAAAACAAAAAAAAACACCCGAGGTAAAGTTTTTGGGGGGGGGGGTCAGTGAAATTGAAGTCTTCGCTTCGCTCGTCCAAATAGTATATAAGAAGTCACTTAGAAGGTAAGGAAGATCATCGTATTATTATTAGTTTGACTGGCCATTATCGTCTAGACATCAATTTACAACAAATTAGTTTTTATTTGTTTTTGTAACATAAATTGCCAATGTTATATGTTACTTTAAAGTCTATAGTTCTTTGGTTTGTATCATGTTCACAAATTTTTGTGTATAAGATCGCTTCGTTGTTTTGGGACCAGAGAAATTAATCATTAATCAAGTAATTATCTTAAATTATCTCTTATTTCATTCAAGTAAAAATAATACAGTAGTAGAGATTGTAGCACCTTGCCTATAATAGAATAGCGTGTCTGCGCAGCGAAACAAGGAAAATCGGAAGCGAAATACCCTTTTTTGCTCCACAAGGAAGAAATCTATATACTAAAAAGTAGATTCCATAAATAATTTATCTCCTAGATTATCTCTTGCCTGTCACGCTTAATTATCTAGTTGCCCTCTAAAGTGACCGCAAAATCTTTCAATTTTACCCCGAAGAAAATTACAAGAAAAAACTAGCAAACCTTGAAAGAACCGGCTAATCTTGTATGGGTTGTTAGCTGAGTTCCTACCTTAATGTTTGTTGTTTGTGTTTTAGTGGCTATTTTTATTATGGTTGCTGATCAACTTTATGAGGGCAGTCGGAAAGCCGAGCCGAGAGGACACATTTCAAATATATTTGCAAGGTCGAAAAAACAAGTCGGGATACCGGATAATGTCCTGCTGCGATTGATTGGCTTGTTTGGTTGGTCAGCCTGACTAATTAACGTCAGGCACGACCCCCCCCCCCCCCCCCCCCCGGGAGATTCGAGCTACAAAATACCAATTATTATTAGAGGTTTTTTTTGCAATTGTCTTTCCTGCGACTTTTTCGTGTGGCAGTACAAATCGGTACAAAATACCGGTAAACTAAAATTCGCAGGAAATACAATTGTAAAAAAAACTTCTTTTCTCTGCGATTCACCAAAAACACAACTGCCTACGTTGAATGGCGAGCGCTAGGGCTGACTGATGTTTGAAATTACTTTGAATAGGCGATAGGGAACCTAAGTGGGCGTTGTCCGGTTCTCTCCGGTCAGCGTGGTATAGGCGATTAACCCGTGCTAAATGTTTCGTAAGCGATAGCGCGAGAACCCGACCACGGACCGGAATTATATTCATACTGTAAGAAACTATAATCTTTCCTCTTTGCGTGGATATACATAACTCTGCTCTATCACAAATATTAATGACATTTGTTTTGAGTTGAAGTAAACTCTACATTTACACTGTTGCCAAACCTTCCAAACTGCTCATGTAAAATCACGTAAAAACATTTGTCCGTGGCATCAGCATAACATTTGGTATCCGACTTGCTTTGTGGCTACTGTGAGGTCACTGGGTTGTACTAGATTATACATAACTAATAAAATATCCTTTAATTTGCCAACAAAATCTTGAATGCGAAGTACATTTAGCAACCATGGACAGGCGCGTGGTATGCGAGGATGCCACGGCTGCGCACAACGTGGCTGCGTCTCGCTTCGGTTGCCGCTCAGTCGGAGTACATTTGCGACAGCGCGCAAACATGGGTCCATTTAACTCATAATAGTTTGAATTTAGGAAGCGTCATCGAGCAAAGTAGAATGCCATCATCTTCTTTACAAAATTATGCATCTTGTGATGTTATTGGTTTAGATTTCTTTTGCGCGAGTCAAAAGATACGGTGAGTTACATTTTCGTACCATGCTAATTCTTATGGGCGCTGAGACCAGAGAGAACCAATTTCCTTCCCGCCTTCAAAACTTAGGTTCCCTATTGCCTTCCAGGAGCGTCACTATAGAGTTTGGACATTGGGGGGGGGGGGGGGGGGCAAATACAGCAGTGGCATATCCAAAACTTCGCAAGAATTGGGGGGGGGGGGGGGGGGGGGCTTTAGTGCCAGTGACTTATCTAGGAGTCCATAGTATAGTGTAATCACAGTTACAGCACAAATAAAATAAAACGAGACGACTTTTGCTTTGGCCAATATTCATAAAATACAAATATTAATGATCCATACAAAAGCAAATTTTGGAAATAACAATGTTACAATATAACAACAACAATGTATAATAGAGGATCCCATTCAAACGAATATGAGGTTTGCTAAAAATCAGAAACAACAAATAAATGTTTAATTAATTTAAAGTAAATGGGTATGAAATAGATATTTATTATTTTTTGCTGTGTCGCTATTGAAATTTTAAAGAACCTTCCTCTCTACTTTTTCACTCCAATACATACTCTTTTACTACACTACTAAATAATTATTTGTTTACTATATTGTTATAGTGTTTTTTTTATCTTGTAGCCGGGACGATCAGTTGACAAACAACGCCTCATCCGGCGCTGAACCCGGATCTCCAGGCTGGCTGGCCTTGGGGAGCCAACATACATGCATTTACATCCAGCTCCGACATAATACAGCGGCGTAGAACTGCATGAGATAACACATCATTCACAATCAGTTCTAAGTCGTAAGGCGTAAGGCGTAAGTCGTAAGAAATGCTAGGCGTTTACAACAACCATACCATTTTTCATTGCTCCTGTGTATTGCGCATGCGCGTACAGTCAGCTGTGGAGTTTCCTTGTTCGTGATTGGCTCGTCGTAAGAAACCGTCGTAAGAATTGGATTTTGGGCAATTCGTTACGACATCAAACCATACGCCTTGCGACTTGGGACGTGTTGTGAACGTTCTGATTGAAATACATACTCAGCAATACAAATTATTACGCCTTAGGCCTTGCGCCTTACGACTTAGAACTGATTGTGAATGTTTGTGGCGGAATACATTACAATAACAATATTAATAATAAGTGACATAATAATTAATGGTTTGCTTTGCTTATAAATATTATTGTTAGATCATAATATTAATGTTGAGTTTTGTTACTACATATTTTATCACATGCCCATTTTTTAAAATTACTGACTGCTGGTAGGACTGTTTGTTAATCTATTCCCAATCGAATGCCAGAGAGTTTCCTTTCCTTCCCTTAATATTTTTATTTTTTTATTTTTTGCCCTGGATCACTTTATTTGAGCATTTCAAGACGATTGAACGAGATATTTCTTTTTGAGTGAAATTTTAATCTAGTTGGAAATGAAAGTCAAACGTAAGCTTATCACTCATTGTCTTTTCACATTCATCATCTTTTAATAAATAGTAGATAATGATTATATTTTAATCGGCAGATACGAACTATACAAGAGTCAAGAAGGTATGTAGTGCGTATACGTATTTAATTCGATTCTTTCAAAGTGCATAATTATTAGACTGTGCCTGTGTCTTCTTGCAAGCTCGTAAGGAGTAAGGACTCGTTTTCATGATGGGGGGGGGGGGGGGGGGGGCATTTTTTGTTTCCATATGCTGAAACACTGAGCACATCCTTGTATACTGACTGCAATTACTTTTTTAGTTGTTGTTTGTAGCTGTGCCTGTGATGATGTAAGGCGTGACTATATTAGATGTCTAGCATTCTAAAGTGGGGGCAGGCAAGTAGGAACTTTTTCGCAGTGGCGGATCAAGGGGAAGTTAGGAGGATTTAATCCTCGAGGGGCGGTAGGGGCGATCTATAATTGATTATAACAATCCTACTACGTGATGATAACATACCAAACTGTATGTACTAAATCAAATAAAACATTGACATACCATAAAGCCATTCGGACACGGTTAAGACCAAACTTCCTTCAAAAAGTTCCCTACAGGGGCTCAGCTGCGTCAGACCCCCCGGCATTAAGTTGCGACAACTCAATCGCCCCCCCCCCCTCATGGAAGTCCTGGATCCGCCCCTGCTTTTTCGAGTGGGGGGAAATGAAGAGAGTTTTTGTTTTGTACGCTATAGTTCCACTCTAGTTGCCTAGTATACTGACTGCAACTTGTTTAGTTTGGTGTTGAACGGCGTGAATGATCGAGTGTTTGCCGGGGAAAAAACATTTGGCCGGGGGGGGGGGCATCCCCAATCCCCCCTCCATTCCTACGCGCCTGCGGGGCTGGGGGGGGGGCTGTCATCTTGTATCCCTCATATCTATCAACGTTGTTACCAATCACATGGTTATGGAGTATGGACGTTGTAAGTAATTCAACATATTCCAAAATATCGTCACCATGTCTCTCAAAATATGATTTGCCCAGGGGGAGGGGGTTCATTATAATTTCATCTACTATTGGTGCCAGCAGATGGCTCGACTAACACCAACTGGTGCATTGGCACTGGTACTTGTACTCTTCATACTTTTTTTTCCGTTGTTTATACTTACTCCACACTAAACGTATTTTCTTTAGGGTGGGCGGTGGTGAAAGCTGTTTAGCAGAGGTTAGCAGAGGTTGTTTGGTAGCGTTCAAGCCGCCACTGGCAGATGACGTTGTTGTAACTTGTAACTACGATGGTGGCTGAGCGTCCAGGCCAACCCATCTTGCATCTGGTCATACTTTAAAGATTGTCCTCGTGATTTTGCGATGGACCAAGCAGGCTAGCAACCAAACTAACTAGCCAACCTGGTCTCGCTTTTGTTCAACCAGAAGAACTAGTAAAACCCGTTTAGTTCTCTTAGTTGTCTTGCTGTTTGTTTATTAGCACATTCAAGTACTCGGGCAGGCGAGCTACAGTCAAGGCCAGTTAGACAGGTCTCGGCCCACACGATTCTGCGTGGACCAGAGCAGCTTACCACTCTCCCTTTCAGAGCTCAGAGCCCAAGTCTTCGTATCTGCAAGCTGATACACAGGGATATGCTTGCGATGTTTTGGCGTTGCTTCATGTGGACCAGGTGACGAGTTCGGTGGATTCTGAAAGAAACCGGAAAGGCCTTGGGCGATGCTTTTCAATGGCGAAGGGGTGATTGCGAGGGTTTTATGAATGCGGATGTGTGTGAATGATTACTTCACAGTAGGAGTGAACCTGTGAGGGGGGTTGGGGGTGTGTTACCTCCCCTCCAATCGTCATCCCCATTCGCTTCTCTTCTCCTTGTATATTTTTTTTGTTCTCGTATGTCGTCACAGCTCAAAACAGCCAAGCTTGAAGCTTCATCAATATTATTATTATTATTATACATGTCTTGGATAGTGGAATGAAGAGTGAAGACTGCACAACATATTTTATGATCAAGAGTAGCAAACTTTTTTTTAAAAATTTGGTCTAATTATTGTTTAACTTTGTGTATTTGACCATGACATTTCAGAAAATATATCAAATTTAACTTTTTTGAAAACTTACACGTCTTCTGCAAACTGCCAGTCCAAGTCTTCATTTACAAGTATAACATTAGCAACGCAAACCTTTCAGTGGAAGCAGCATTTTACTCTATTATTTTCTGGTGGAAGTTTTGTTTCTGAACGAAGAAGCAAAAACCTGTCCCAATTGGGGTTATGGTTAGCAAGATTTCCGCCTTTTTTTGGATGAGCGTAGCGAGCGTAGCGAGCGAAGCGAAGATTCCATTTCACTACACTGGAGAAAAAAATCCGGAATGTTTTTTTTTCCTGTTTTTTTTTTTTGTATTTTTGTCTGTTTGTTAACACGATTCTGGCTAAACCGATACTCCGATTGCGATGAAATTTTACAGAGGTCTTCGAAATCTCTGAACTTAGAACTGCCACGTTTTTGAGCGCAATCGAAAAAAGTTTTCTCATGAAAATCGCAATTTTAAAGATTTTTTTCGATTTTTTTAAAATTTCTTTTCGACTTACAACACCTACATGCTTTGTCCGATTGTAATGATTTTTTCACAGAACCTTAGTTTTATGAATTGATATATTCGTGTAAAATTTGAGCGTTATCAAAACAATATTTTTTACGAAAATCGCAATTTACGACTTTTTTCAATTTTTAAATTTCTCCAGCTTATAACACCTACATCCTTTATCCGATTGTAATGATTTTTTTACAGAACCTTAATTTTATAAATTAATATATTCGTGTAAAATTTGTGCGCTATCGAATAATTTTATTATTATGAAAATTTCAATATTACGTTTTTTTTCCTTTTTTTAAAAATTTACGATTTTTAAAAAAAATTAAATTTAAGTTAATTTTTTTAAAATTAAAATTTAAAATTTTTTTTAAATTTAATTTAATTTTAAAAAATCTTCAACTTAGTAATGATTTTTTTCACAGAACAACAGTAAATCGAAAAAACATGGCAGCTCAACCCCAAATTACGTCATCCAACCCCCGGGGCGGGATTTAAAGCTTTTTCCTAGTTGTTTGTTTTTTATGTATTGTTTTTAACAACAAAGCGCACGTTTTTTCTCTACAAAAAATCTGTAATACTAAAAAATAAAATATGCTTTAGGGAAAAAACATGAGGACAAAAAACCCGTCAACGTGCGTGATTGCTTCACTGTGTGCGGGTGTTTTCTCAAGACGGAGATAGAAAAAGACGGAGAAAAGGTATATAGAAACAGGTTTGCCTTTGTTGTCAGTCAGTCAAGTCAACAAAAAACCGACATTGCAAGCAAGTATAATTAAAAATCATTATTTGGCCTGACTCTGACTCAACAAATCAAATTTCGAGCGTAAAGTCAAAAAGTGTTTTAAAAAAAGAGTCGTTATCAAACCCCTCATTGTTTTAAGTGTATCTCGTGGGGGAGAGTGAAAGGGGAAGTTCGAACGGAAGATTAGGGCCGGGGCTAAAAAACTACGTCCGACGTAAAATTACCATAACTCTTCATTTTGTAGAGTCGAGAGCTGTCCGCGGTGGCCCCTACATTCGAACCCAAAGCTTCTTTTTATTAACCTTGTTTTTATTTGTCTTTTTCGCGGGTTTGGGCGAAAACGCGGGTAATTTTTGAATGTAAACGCACTGTACACTAAGTTGCAACGCAAGCTAAATTTCAACTCGCGTAAAAACTCCCGAGTTACCGAGTAAGTTGATAAGCTCGTTCATGATCTAAGCTAAGGGACGCGGGTTCGATTCCCCACAAAAGGGCTGGGGTTTTTGTAATTGACCTCCCCCAGTTCACACTTCTTTTTCCCCTCTCGTCCGAAAAGCAAAATTTCGTAATAAGACGTTTTCCAAAAAAAAAATAAATTCATTCAGTTGTTCAGTATTCATTTTGAAAAAAAAAAAAAGCTTCGCATTATGTTTTTATCCAACCCCATGCTCCACCTGCGGGTATTATGCAACACTCCTTTACGAAATCTGACAAAATTGTTCTATTTTTTTAAAGATGTTTTGCAAGTCTACGAGCACCAAAAGTTGAAACGCTAAACCGCTTCCAAAACCCAAGTTTCTAAAAAAAGTGCTGAACTGTGAGACCCCCGGTCAGGGGGGGGGGGGGGGGGGGGCTTAACTCTTTTGGGGCCCAAAAAATAGTTGTTAGCCATCATTTTATAATGAATGAAAAAAAAAATAAATTAATTTTTTTTGAAAACTTTCTAGAAACCCAAAAAAAAGATTGTTTATTTGATATTTTTTTATTTTTATTTGGACAAAATTGATTCAAAAAAATGAGTCGATTTTTTAAATATTTTTCGAAAAAATTTGAAACTGC
>JAMZAV010015407.1:0-12095 GCA_024449915.1 Sweltsa coloradensis | reverse complement strand
ACGTTCAATTTGCTAGCAGTGCATGTTAGCCACTTCTAGTAAACCAGTTAGGGTATGCACTAGAAGCTTCACCTTTTCTTTTTAGTATACTTTATTGTTATTGTGTATTGTTTAATTTTAGCTACTTAGTGTTGCTTAGATTAGTAATTAGCCTTCAAATAAATATATTTTTTGTAGGAAGCCTGCCCAGGGTGCAATTCATGCCCCTCTTCAAGTGACTAACTAGGTATATTGTGGATAGGACAATTGTGAAGGGATGTCCGAGGGCTGTTTAAGAGGACTTTATCTCTTCCATTCGCATTAACGACTGAGGAAAACCTCGTAAAAAGCCTTCAGTCCGGATTGCCGGTCTCGAGGGGATTTGAACTCGGGACCTCCCGAATCAGAGTCGCGCGCCTAACGCTCGAGCCAACACTATCGAGGCCTTCAAATAACGACCTCAATCAATCAGTCAGTCAATCAATCAGAGGAGAAGCATGTACGTAATCAAAGTGCAATAACATAATAGGAATAATTAATATAATATTTTACTCTATTATGTGAATTGACGATGTTTCATCGTAAAACACAACTTTTACCTCGGCCCAATGTTATTATTACTCAGCGCTCGACGAACCGACCCAAGGAAAACATTTATAGACGTTGGCAGGTGCACAAACTACAACAATATTATATAATATGCGTAAGTGTGACTCACGCTTGGCTCGGGGAGAGAGAGAGAGAGAGAGAGAGAGAGAGAGAGAGAGAGAGAGAGAGAGAGAGAGAGAGAGATGGTGTAAAGGGGTACAGGATTTGTTGTTTTCTCTTGGCTTGGTGGAAGTGCCAGGTTCAAACTATCAAAATATACATTCTATGCGTTATTAAACCCTCTTTCCCTCTGCCCCCCCCCCCCCACCCCACTACATGATGTGTCATCCAAGTTGAAGGGCTTTGTCAACACACCATTGCAAGTTCAGATGTAGGATGAGGTCATGTTCGGTTTCTGTCGTGACACGTGACACATACACACAGGCGGACGGACAAACATACATACAAACATGAAGCTTTGCTGTCTTCATAAATAAAAATGATTGCATTTATCTGTATTGAAGCCTACTCATTGAACATTTTCAATGTTCCTTCCTCTTGGTGGAGGTGCCGGGTTAAACATATCAATTCTTTGGATAAATGTAGCCCCGCCCCCATTGACCCCCGCCCCCAGTTACCCCAAGGGTCACCGAAAACATCCTGTTTCATCCTTGTTGAAGGGCAAAGCAGACAATGGCAGCTGCAACCAGTGATCGGTATGAAATAGGAAGCGACAACTGGTGGATTAGCCCCCTTATTTACTCAATGCATGCCCTTAGTACTATGAGGTTCTGCAAAGAAACATAGTCCTGGTTTGAGCAGGGACCGTTGGATTGATGGACTTCTTGCCTTCTTCACCTTATTGGGGTTCACGACATGCATTTTAGGCAATTTGCTGTTTGCTCGGCTGACTGACACCACAGGTGTTTGAAATTTTGAACATATCTCACGAAAGTGGAAATAAAGGTCTCTATGGTAACACAATTGTAAAATTTGTTTTGAAATAATTAAAAAAAAAAAAAGTTTTCATAAATTTCGATTTTGTTATAAAAAGTCCTAAATTGACTATAATCGTGAACTTTTTCTGTCTGATCAAGACAAAATTTTGAAAATATCTGACTGTAGAAACGTCCATATAAGCTTTATTAACAAGTTTGCAAAATTTCATATACGTAGGATGCTTTTTGGCCGAGCGAACAGCTATTTGCTTACTGCCAAATCAGTCGTAAACCCAGGCACCCCATTAAAAAAAATGAATGTTTTTTTCTCTAGGACCTCTGTGCTGTCTTGCTTGTGTGTATTGTCGTGCTAGCTCGTATCGTCCCGACACCCGGCTATCAGAACACTAAACTTGTTGTGCTCTCTACAGGTGTGTGGTACCCGGGCACCAACTCCACCGGATCAACGCCTCAGAAGAGCGAGGACCACACCCCGACCAGCCCCAACTCGGTGCAACAGAGCGTACACAGGTAATGCACATTGTTCACATTACTACACACCCACATTGCAATTGCTAGAGATGCGATCACTAGATCACTGGAAGGAAGAAGGGCGTAACTCTAGTTGTTGCAAGTATGTGACGCAATCTATCGGTCGCATTTGCAACCTCTAAGCGGAAGTGGATGCAGGCTTGGCGCCACTTTCAAATGAAACGATCTCCGCAAGATGGGCGTGAGTCGAGTAAAATGCCCTTCTCATCCCTCTGTTTCAATTTTGTTAATCATTTATATCTGGTTTGTCTAAAGCTCATGCAATAGTCTAAAAATGAGACCGTTATGGAAGTTAGAACCGACAAAATATAATATTTAGTTGTGGTTATTGAACTTTTCACTAGGCCTCTCTAGGCTTTTATTTGTAGTCTTTATTTGCAATGGATGATGTAATCCACTAGTGTAAATTTAATAGAGAAGGGAGGAGGGGAAACCCGATACCGGCACATAGCCTATTCCAAAGTACCAACGCGACTAACGGCGTCCCGTCCGAAAGTACGGTGTAACCTTGACAGTCATATAGGTTCCTTCACTAACCCGGACTGCCGAGCAGACGTCGAGAAGAACGAAGCCGTTACACTAGCTCTCGAACCCTCCATCTGCTCTAACCAGCGGTATACGTGTGTCTCAGGGCAGAGCGTTCACCCACTCTACCCCTGACCACGCCCAAAGGTTGCTTAACTTCGGGGTTCGAGTTGGAACCGGCTAAGCGACCGCGGGTAAACCGCTGGTTTGGCAACGTACTTTAAAATTCATCAATCTTAATTGGAATATTTGGTGGTTCCAGACTCGAAGATGCCCTAGCTAAGGCCAAGGAGGATGCGACGCCTGTCATCTGGACGCCTAAGAGCGCCGGCGCCAGTCCACAGCTGGAGAGGAAGGAGTTCAGACCGGTTACCTTCGAGTCGCCTACTCTGACCAGGAAGACTTATACCCCCACTCAGAAACAAGAGGTAAGTCAGGAGCTTCCACGCTTTAGTATTTGGATCTCCCGCTAGAAAATAACTTTGCGTCACGCTTGACGTTTAACAGGCTGTGAAGTGATGAAACCGGAAACACGTGGCGGCCATCTTTGTTGTTTGTTGATCCATTGCAATTTTGCATTTATCAAAACGATCAAATCTACGTATTTTGTGAATCTTCAAGTTTCTAAAATACCGTTATCGAGAAAACTAAACGTGCAAATCACTTTTGTTCTACTGTAGAAATACGTGGTTACATATAAACTAGTTTTATCTTTATTCGCCTGCCTAGGCCAAGGCCTCAAAATGAAACCTAACCTCACTAATGTGCTTACAATTTATTTAACGCTTTGGCTTAGGGACCTAGGCCTACATCATGCACATCATCTAGAAAGAAAATACATTATTCGATACATTCGTTAATGCCTAATAAGTAAGTACCCTAATTCAGAAAAACACGTTCTTACCCATTGAGCATGAATGGAATTTAATGCAGGGCCTCAGTCGGGCGATCCTAATTGTAAGGAAAACGGTAGGCCCTAGGGCTAGATAAGCCTGTTTATTGTAGATTTATGTTTCAAGCTTATCTAATGGCCACATGTTTGATACCAACCATCATCTCTTTCCCCAGGAGTGCGCGCCCCTATCTTGGCAGCAGGACTCCGTCACCTCGGCCAACTCGAGCACCCCGGATAACTCGATCACTCCCGTCAACTCTTTCTGCTCGCCGACCCTCCAATCGCCGTCGAGTGAGCGGTCTATTGCGTCTTCCCACATCACGTCTACATTCGACAAACATGCGACGGAGCGCCGCTTCGAGACTGAGCGACGACTGACTTCGTCACAGTCGGCACCATCGTCCGGGCTCTTCTCTCTCGCTTCGTCGGGCATCAAACTTCCTCGAGTGCAGAACCCCACGATCACACTACTGCAGAAAGCAAGAGGTAGGCGATCTGTGACCGTGTGTCGTATCTAGGATTGCCGTTCAATGCTACTGTTGATAGACCTATCTTATTGACAGGCCTAGGCCTACCTATTTAATTTTTGTAGGATCAATTAATTGATCAACTAACTCTTTTAGGCCCTATTACCTAATAAATTTGGCGATAGGCCTAGGTCTACCTTGCTCTGACACAATTTGAACTCATAAATGCCAAGGCTAGGCTACTCGTATGTGACGGCCCACTCCTAAGGAGTGCCATTCACTCACTAAAAGTAACCCTATGAGTCCTACTAGGTAGCCTACATTGGCCACAAAACTTGTTATCTTTAAATGGAACATGAAATTTACATTCTCTATTGAAAGGAAGAAGTAGAAGTAGAATGAATAATGAATTAACCTAGGTCTACTAAGTTACTCCCACCATTAATAGCCAGTTAGCCTAAGTATTGTAATCAATTAAACTATCGATACCTAATGGATGACCAATATATGTAGGTAATTCGTAGGCCCTACCTATAACAATGAGTTTAAATTTTTCGCTCGTGAACATGACTGTGTAAGCATATCTTTTCTTATTCAATAATTCTCTAGTTATTGGATGAACGTAGCGAGCAAAGCAAAGACCACGTTTATCACGCGAGCTGAGTCCGGACTGAAACATATGAACTTACTCGAGTTCGAACTGAAATCACCTGCTGAACACCTAGCAGTCCGGACTGAGTCCAGCTCGGTAACGAAGTCGAGCTAGGCCTAGATCGGTCTGTGCGCGCTGAAATTGGTAATTCGGATTTAAAAGCAAAGTGGCTGACATCTGGTGAGCGAAGCGCGAACCCGCCGGAGTAGCATTAAGTTGAGATATGGCCACTTATAAGTATGTTTTCCTATGGCACTTGCAATGGATCACGAGTCGTGAATCACAACTGAAATAAACACTCAATAAAGACAAAACTACACCACCAATTTCTGAAATTGAGTTTGTAAGTCTAGTGGAATATCTGTAGCCACATCGTATACATCCTAGATAGGAAAATGTTAATGAAAATAAGCGTGAAAGTTGAACTTCGGGGACGATAACATTTGAAGTAACCCGGAGTAGGGTAGGATGTTTTCGTCGGTTTAATCGGGGAAAAATATTGTAGGGGACGTTTAAATAGTATAAGATTATAATTAAACTATCTATGAATGAAATAAAATGGTAAGATTGTTAAAAACACGTGATGATGGAGCATCAGCTTGTCATGAGTTCGTTCATTTTTAGGCCTATACACACAGCTCTCAATGTAGGATGTTTTTGTCAGTGAAATCGTGAAAAAATACTCTGTGACGTTTAAATAGTGTAACATTTTTAAAACTATCTATGAATGAAATAAAATTGCAAGATTGTTAAAAACACGTGATGATGGAGCATTAACTTGTCATGAGTTCGTTCATTTCTAGGCCTATAAGTGGGCGTGTGTACACAAACCAATCAATCATTTGTTTGATATTTTCGAGCCTGCTCGGCAACGTATTTAATATAATCAATAATCAATAATCAATACCATTAATATTACGCCCATGGAGAAAAGATACTGATAGCAATTTTGTGCACGAAATTGTTTCTCAGAGAGATCTAGGCGTTCCGTAGGAGGGCCTAGGCCCTAGGCCCTAGCTGCGAGTTTCCGAGTTTAGCACCACCAACGATGTACGTTAGGTTACGGGAAACAGCTTTTTCCGAATAAATGGGTTAACGAAATGGCTGTAGGTCTAGTTTATTAGAAATTACACGGATGCAAGTAAAATAATGTCCTATAATTTTGTCACACATGGCCCGGAACTATCTGGTATTGTAGGAAATCAAATCGGGACCGATCGGTAAAAGTAGGCCTAAATTGACTCTTCGGAAAAGGAAATAAATATATTTCAAAGAGTTGCAGGATGACTTTGAACATCACAATAGGCTAACTAATGTCATAACATTAATATATATCCTAATTGCACCAACGATTGATTATTGAGCATTCAAATCGTCAGTTTATAGACAGAAGCTTAGGGAAGGACTACTCCTAATGCTACTCCGGCCGGCCATGATGCACGTTACGCCCACCGACGGTGCTGCCCCTGGATTTCACTTTAAATCCCTATAAACGCGAGCGATACATGCTCAAATACGTGCTAGCGGCCATCCTTCTTCGTAAGTTATCCAACCACAGCGTCTCATTTCAGTCCGGAGTGAGCTAGGACTGAGCTTGTACCATCCTACTAGTCCGGACTGACAGCGTGTGATAAACGTTACTGAAATGAGCTGAAAATTCAGTCTGCTCCCAAGCCAGTTCGGACTCGGCTCGCGTGATAAACGTGGTCAAAGATTCCATTTCACTACACTGGAGAAAAAAATCCGGATTGTATTTATTTTTCTTTCTTTCATTCTTTTTTTTGTATTTTTGTCTGTTTGTTAACACGATTCCGGCTAAACCGATGTAGGCCTACCGGTACTCCAATTGCAATGAAATTTTCTGGAGGCCTTCAAAATCTCTGAACTTAGAACTTCCGCGTTTTGAGCACAATCGAAAAATTATTTCTCATGAAAATCGCAATTTTAATATTTAAAAAAAAAAAATGTCTTCGACTTATATAATACCTACCTAGGGCCTACATGCTTTATCCGATTGTAATGATTTTTTCACGGAACCTTAATTTTATGAATTTATATATATTTGTGGGAAATTTGAGCGCAATCGAAAAATTATTTCTCATGAAAATTGCAATTTTACGATTTTTTCTATTTTTTTAAAACTTTCAATTCAATTCAATTTTCAACTTATAACACCTAGGCCTACATGCTTCATTCGATTGTAATGATTTTTTCACAGAACCTTAATTTTATGAATTTATATATTTGTGTGAAATTTGAGCGCAATCAAAAAATAATTTTTCATGAAAATAGCAATTTTACTTTTTTTAAAAATATTTCTTCGATTAGGCCTATAACACCTACATGCTTTATCTGATTGCAACAATTTTTTGACATAACCTTAATTTTAAGAATTAGGGGAGATTGGGGTAATAAGGAATTGGGGTAATTGACGACTTGAATTGTACCTGCCTCCTGACGTCACGAGGCAACATGGCGGAATTAGTTGGTATAAATCCTCATTTTGCAAGTTGACGCCTGCTTCACGGCGCAACACTTATCACGCTCTAACTTTTATTCTATTCATTATTTGGACAATAGTTAAATGAATAATATTTAGCAAATATATCATTCTTTGTAATAGCGATTATTTCGATTTTTTTGACACAGTCGTTAGCTTGTTATAACAATGTAGGCCTACGCATCATACATGTGAAAATTATCAATGACTAAAGTTTTCTCAATAATTTATTTGACAAAAAACTACTGATCGGATTTCGACAAGACCTCTTTAAAAATATGCATCAGACTGTTTAGACAAGAAATAAACTAACTTTCTAGATAGAAAGTGCACTGAACGAAACTTTGCAGCATAGAGTAATATGCAGGGTATGTGTTTTTATCTAAAATACGCACTCTTGACGTGCGGATGAGCCGTGAAAAAGTGCACGCTGCATATTACTCTATGCTGTAAATTTTCGTTCAGTGCACTTTCTATCTAGAAAGTTAGTATATTTCTTGTCTAAACAGTCTGATGCATTCTTACAAAGAATCCTTGTCGAAATCCGATCAGTAGTTTTTTGTCATATTATTTAATGAGAAAACGTAAGTTATTGATAATTTTCACTTGTGTGATGCGTACATTGTTATAACAAGCTAACGACTTTGTCAAAACAATCGGAATAATCGCTATTACAAGGAATGATATGTTTGCTAAATATTATTCATTTAAGTGTTGTCCAAATAATGAATAGAATAAAAGTTAGAGCGTGATAAGTGATGCGCCGTTCAGCAGGCACCAGCTTGCGAAATGAGGATTTATACCCAATACTAGTCACGTGACCTATCGATCGTTTGAGCTCCGCCCATTTCGAGTCGTCAATTGGGAACAAGCCCTATAATTAAGAAATTTGAAGATGTAAATTTTTATGAAAAATTGTTTGGTAAGGAACATACCTTCTTCTTTGATAATGTAGGCCTAATCAATTCTACTGAAAACAATAACTTTTGATTGGTGTTTTTAGGACTCTTGTAAGGTACTGCAAAAAAAAGTGTAAAATGTTTCTAAGAATGTTTTAAAAATCAAATTTTCCTTTCTTATAAGAATTAATTGTAGTAAAGACTGTATGCTTATTTTACTGCTTACATATTATGAGAGTGCCTTATTTTGATTTTTGTAATTTTTTATCTCTTTCCTCTCCTAAAAGTAGGGGGTAATTCCTATTTGCCCCAAGAATTTAATTTTTGGGGTAAAAGGGAACACCCATGAGGGGTAAATAGGAATACTATGGGGAAAATAGGAATGAGTCATATAGTGTAATGCTATATCATAGGGGTAAATGGGAACAAACATGTCTCGTCATGCAGGTAGGGTAATAAGAATCCACAATCATCAACCACTGGAAATTGAAGTAAAATTCCTAGAGCGTAGAGGTAATATCTTTGCTTGGCCCTTGAGGGATGACTTTCACATCATTCAAGAGGCAAATCTTTTCCTAGGCCCAATTAAGCTCATTGGGGTCACTAAATTTAATTTAGAACCAGATCCAAAAATAATTCAATCATTTTGGGAAAAGTTTAAAACACAGTTCAAGTCGGCCCTGATGAAAATCTGGGTTAATAAATTAAATGTGAGGGAAGTGTTCCTTATTGCCCCCACTTAAAAAGTGTATATTTTTCCTATTAAACAGTAATTCATGCATAACAATTTCTATATTTGTAATTTTTCATGATACAAATACTTTTTCAAAATATTAACATCATGCTATGAGAAGCTTTGTGTAGTTTTAGACAAAATTACAGTAAAAAAAAAAAAACTGTTATGTCATGTTTCTAGCTATTAAAAAATACTACAATTTGCATCTATTCTAACTTTGTCAATAAGCAAGATATCAAGATGAATTCTTTTGTTACTTAATTATAGGCCTACTACAAATACCTATGTTCCTATTTGCCCATGTATTTTTAATGCACCTACCTTGCTTCTTATAATGCTTGTTAGTTGTTCCTTATTGCCCCAAAATGTTGGGGTAATAAGGAACAATATGCGCGTGTAGAAAAAAATCATTGCATCTAAAATAAAATAACACATGAATGCAAAATATTTAATTTTGTTAAGAAAGCCAATGTTTCAATGTATCTGATACCACTAAAACATTTATAATATGTTTTTCTAGTTATATGTAAATTGAGATCATAGTTCAACTTACACAAATTTGTTCCTAATTACCCCAATCTCCCCTAATGTATTGGTGTGAAATTTGAGCGCAATCGAAAAATTATTTCTCAGGAAAATTGCAATTTTAGGCCTACGCTTTTTTACGTTTAAAAAAAATTACGCTCATCCAACAACGCGCCTGAAAAAGCGTTTGCAAAGCTTCCTTGTTATTATTAGGGCCTATTATAATGTTGACAATTATTTTACTCTAAGCCATCATACAATATTTTTAGAGGAAATTGAATAGGCCTTCCTACTATGCATAATGATTATAAAATGTGCAATGTTATTATTATTATCATTGTGATTTCCTAATGTTATTGTGACAAATATTTAATCTCTCGGTGTCCAGTTGTAGGGCCTAGGCTACCCTTTTGGCATATAGGTAAACTTTCATTTTCTCTCATCATCATGCCTAAACGGAAAACAAGTTCATAGTTGACCGTTGACCGTCTGCGTCTGGAAATGCAACCTTGTCCGCTACTAATATGGAAGGAATGTAAATTGTTAGGCCCAGCTTACAACCATTAGGATTTAAATGCACTGTCAGCAAAATTAATACTGTATATTGTGCTGTGTGCATAAAGGACAGTGACGGGAAGTAACAGTAGGCCTACCTAGGCCCCTATAGGGTTGCCAACTATTAAAAGTGTGAAAGGTGATGGCTTGCTGTCCAAGCGATTGGTTGTGAAGAGCGCTAATAAACTAGGCCTAAGCGGAAACCAAACTTTTTACTCAAACTCTTTTGATTTGTATTTCTATCCCTAGCAGTTGCACCGTTGCAGTGATGTCTAGGTTTTGCACTATAGCAGGCCTAAATATAAAAACATTACACCTCCAAACCCGTAAAGAACAACGGTTTACCTAGCCTATGACTTGCCACCGTGCAGATTGGTTAGGTTATTAACAGTGGCAAAGAGGCCTATATGAGACAATGTCTACCTTGTATAAAAAAGTACGCTCTGTATAATGCCATGATTTATTTTTTAATACAAGTTGGTCTTCTTGTCCCGCGTAAGTTTGAATTGACCCAATGACAGTGGAATAGCTCACAACAGTACCGTTGCAATTTGAAACTGGTCCTTGGCACTTATGACTTGACAGGGGAGACACAGGCAGAGACATTTCTAGCCTGCGCATGCTCGGAGCCATATTCTTGTTGTGTTTCCTGGAATCTGAAGGGGAAGTCAGAGTCATGTCTCGGTGGTTCATGACGCTTGAGGGCCTTTGGCGATGGTCGGAGGGTTTTGAGGTAGGGTTGGTTCCCTCTCTCGCTCTCCCGCGTCATATGATAGGTTGAACACATGCTATTCTATTCATGCCATGTGCGCACAATTTATCAACAATTAAATCACCAAGTTGGCCAGTCAGTTGATAAGGATAGGATAATTGTCTAATATTATTTTTGTCTGCCCTAATTTCGAGACCATGCTTTGCTACGGGTTATTAACAGTTTGGAGGAAATTCACCAAAGCGTCTGAGCTGAGAATTTAGTTTGTGACCGTGAGTAGAATCAAATATTATGTTGCCAAAGTGAACTTAGGGTTTAAGATTTAATTGATGTAAGTGAATCTGAACAAACAAATCCTAGGGTCCACCTGGAAGAAAGGGTTTTAGTGGACAAACATTCCCAAGGATTGTCGATAGGGATGTGGGTTTTCCAGAAAGATTCAATTTGGAAAATTGCCACGGGAAATTTTTGCAAAATACATATTTTCTTTGATGTCCTCCATATTATATAGTAATTCATAAAAATAATTCAATTTATTAATTCATGCATTTGGCGGCAGCTTAGGGCCTTAGGCCTAATAATATGACAAACTAATATAGGGCCCATAACTCTTATAGGTACCTGACTAGGCCTACTATAGAGCACTGACAATTGACAACAGCTCAAGCTTGGAAATTGAGATTTTTCAGTAGGCCTACAACTAGTCAACCAGCACAATTTTATTATCTTAGAACACAATGATCTCTTATTTGTCATTGACAAATAATAATTTTTAAAAATGATTAGGCAGTACTTAAGTTAATATTTAAGAAGATGGAAACTTTCCGGAAAAATAGGTCGGAATTTTCCAAGGAAATTTTCCGACCCACATCCGAGTGTTTGTTTGTCTGCAGAGGGCCAGCTCCCACGCGGGGCCCTCTACCTCGACCAGAAGATGACCTCTAAGGAAGACAGAGAGAGAAACCACTCTGTCAAGAGCGACTATGAGAGCGACTCGGAAGTTAAGAGGAAAGCCGAACCGAGGCCGAAGATCGAAGGGATCGGTCCGACCACGAAAGAGGGGATGCCCATTGTGCTAAGATCGGTGAGTGATGTCATCACCAGCCAATCACTACCGTACGTCCTTCATATCATCTTCCTCTTGCCACATGCCAGCATTCTTCCCTTCCTACCATATTCTAGTATCCTTCTTGCTGCTTCTCATGTTTAGTTTAGTTTAGTTTTTATTTACATTGATCATACATTGTAGGTAGGATATGCTTCTCAGTGTGAGAGTGTGAATAACTATAGCTAGATATCATATTGTATTAGTACGTAATAATAAATACAGTAATAGTTCTAATAAATATTCTAATCTATATCTAAGTATATACCAATAGATCACATTTATTACATTGCTGCTACATGCTGTATAGACTAGGCCTTAGAGTCTGTAGAAATCATTTAGGCCCAGGCTTACAAATTGGTATCATGGATTGGATTGCCTCCCCAACCTACATAGTGGCCATGCAATCAATGCTTTATTACGTAGTCAACAATATGCAGACGTACCTTACATGCCAAGCTGTGGGA
>JAMZAV010015406.1:0-11892 GCA_024449915.1 Sweltsa coloradensis | reverse complement strand
TTTCCCCCTAAAAAATTTTCCAACCCCCAAATTTTCCCCATAAATTTTTTGGAAAACTCAGTTTATTGAACAAATCATTCGTCAGCGTTCTTTTTATTCGCTGGAGAGAATGTGGAATATAGGACATTTTAAAGAATTGAATGAATCCCACCACCGGGTTGCTAGCCGGGGAGAACAACCCCCCGGGGGCTGGAGTGCCCACCCTCCGTTTAGTTCCCGTTCGACTTTCCTCCGAGCAGGGCCGAACGACCTTGTTTTAAATTGGTTCTTACTGTCATAAAATACCAAACAATTACGTCTAACACTCTTCTGCGTTTGTTTCTCTACTCGACGGGTAATTGGCTCGGTCGACGTAGAGTCCCCCCGGGGCAGATTTTTTAAATTACAGGTAACCATATCGGGTTCTCTTCTTTTGGTTAGTTTTACAGAGATTAGACCCAACAAGTTCGAGACATCAAAGGGGCCATGCCTTGTTTTGGGGGGGAAATTTGAGATCGAATTTGTTTTTGATTGAAACTCGTGCTCCACAAGTTAAAATTTTTGTGGAAAGTTTTTCAAACGAACGGAATGTTACGGCAATTTTTCAGAGATAAAAGACTTAATTAAAGGGAGGACCATTTTTTTAAGTGCCTCGTGTCAATTTTTGCTTTTCAGGATTTCTTTATTTTAAAATTAAAAATTAAACGTCGCCATTATCTCGTAATGATTAAAAGTCTGATAATTTTTTGACATTTTTACTAAATGTGTCTTCACTTGGCCCCGTGTTTAAGCCCCTGACCCCTGACTAACCTCATGTACGCCAACAAAGAATTATTTCCCTTTATTGTTGTTTTCACAGAGCTTTTCAAAAATACCTACGTTTTAAAACTCATTGATCCAAACACACTCATGTACCGAAACTTTTTTTAAAAGTTACATTAAAAGATAATTGTTTTTGGCATTATTAAATTCTTTTTTAAAATTTTTCACTCCAATTTTCTCTTTCGTTTTGATTGGAAAGGGGATTGACGAAGATGTTTGGGTTGCCAAAAAACAGAACATTGTAGAAAAGTTCCAAGATATTATGTAATGCCTATAAGCTTTAGTAAAAAGCTGTGTGAATAGCTTGGGAAGTGATAAGCACGAATGACCTTTTCCTTGTCATATTCAAAAAGGGTCACGAAGGGCATTTTAAAAGAAAATGAAACAAAAACAAAAATTTTTAAAAAGCGACAAAAAAAAAATGAAATGGAAAAAATTTTCAATTCGTTCATCAGTCTTGTAAAAATTTTATGACATGATTTCCTCTCCGAGAGTGGGTGACTACCCGGCGTTTTTGTTTTGTTTTAAATTTTTCCTTTTTTGTAATTTTTTAAATTGGTCTTTTAAATTGGGTATTATCAAAATATCATCACAAACAAAGAAACCTGATTTATTTTTATTTGTTCTTTGTAACTTTGTTTTATTACAACATCTTTTATCATCGACAGAACTCTCCCCCTTTATCCCGGGCTCCATCAAATACCAGGAGTTTCCTCACGGATAAGCATTCCGATCCTGACTCTCAACATGAAGAAATGATAGCAAATTTTATTTTTGTGTTCATGTGTGATACTTCCTATTTTGTTTTATCACCACTATTTTTCATCTATTCATAAAGGTGAGCGCCCTAGATTTCACCCACATCTGTGGCATTACTCAAAAGGGGGTGAGTATCCTACCCCCATGCAGCAACTCTCTGAAACCTATCCACTCCTACTGTTACCAAAATCCATTTAACAAATCCTTGTGTGGACGCCTACAACTCATCACTCGAGAAAGGGCGAGTGCGGGGTTTTATTGGAACGGCATTTCACAGAATCTGGTCTGTCTGTCCGTCTGTCCTATCAACCTTGCGTGTGGGAAAATCTTTCCCGAAAGGGGAAAAAATTATTTTGGCTTGTTTTGGGAGGCTATTTTTCTCACTGTCTCGAAAAAGTACATTTTAATTTTTGCAAAAAAAATTTAGGGGGTTTCGTTTCAAATATTATTAGTTGTTTTTGTCATAACAATGGAGCTGCGTGAATTATTTGACACTTTTTTGGACATTAAAACATATCTTTGAAAGAAATTATCAGCATTAATCAGGGATAAGTTATGTAGATATATACATGCGTATGCATGAATTATTTTCAAGAAAATTTTGTTACTTGCGATAATCAAAGTTCAAACAATGGGTCCTAGGATCAAACCCCTTTGGGGGTTTTCTCAGGGAAAAGTAGATGTTTATTGTTTTTTTTTTTTTACCCGTGTGTATCCCAAAAGTATCTAAACTCGGGGGGGGGCCCCCCAGAACTTAGTCCATATGCGTTATTTATTATGGAGGGGGGGGGGGGAAACTAGTTTTTGCCCTTAGTAAAAACTCCCGGTGGGGGGCAACCCCCCGTTATTTCCCCCGACGTGGAACCCGATGCAACTACGTAGAGTCGTCCTCACCATTTTGTGTGCAGTGCTAATCCCTCAAAGAACTAAATTTACAAACAGGCCGACTCATGTACCAATTATACCTTCGTCACAACTTTGGACCCACCACCAAGTTAAATGTATCTCGTCGTTGCCAAATAGAAATCAAAACTAACAATGTGGTCTGGCGACACATTTAAATTACTTTTCTATTATATTGAACGGAGTGGAGCCATTGAAATCGGCATCGCTGTCCGAAGTCTGAGGCGCACGCCTAGCGAAATTAGGGGATGACATTTTGACAAGACCACTTATTCCGCTCGAATGAAGAGCGGCGAAATAGGCACTGCACTCAAAATGGTGAGGACGACTCTACAAGAGCGTCAACGTCCCGCTAACCCTCTGCAACTCGTGCCTAAGTCCATTTAGCATGTACTTTATAAAATGGAGGGGGGGGGGCTAGATTTTTCCCTTAGTAAAATCATCCCGGTGGGGTCAACCCCCCGTTATTTCCTCGACGAGGAACCCGATGCGACTACGTACAAGATTGTCATCGTCCCGCTAACCCTCTGCCCCTCGTGCCTAAGTCCATGTGCTCGGCGCTGATCGATCTGGTGCGCCGCGGCGAGCGCTCTCTGATAACGGAGCTCAGTTGCGCGCGGACCCGCCATGGGGTCGTCATGTTCTCCGAACTGTGCCGTGAGACTCTGCGGCGGGCTGTCGGATACGCGGAGTTTGAATTACTCGAACTCGAAGGTAGACGTGAACACTTTTTTTTATTTTATGGAATTCTTCCTGTTTGTAGATTTCAAAAATGATTGTTCGTTTGGTATGTTGACCTTATTGAAAATAGTGAATAGTTATTTTTTTTCATAGTGTTGTCGGATGTTGACTCTTATTTTATTGTTATTATTTATCACTCCCCTCTATCCTGTAAACGATGTATAACATAATTCGCATAGTGGCCTAATTTAGTATGGTCTTATTCCGATGTTGCCTTACTTAACTAACTTAAGTTTACTCATGATAACCTTTCACGTGATGTCATCTTCTCGATAATAGATCAAATAACATTGCGTTCAATGTACTTCAATTCTACATCATTCTCTGGTAGTCTATATTTTATCAGTAGGATAGTGAAATTGTCCAATGTATTTCAAATGTACAAATTGTATTCATTCTTATTACGAATACGTGCACACATGGATGCACACAAATATTCGTATTTGAAGTCGTTGACAACTTTGCCCTCTTTTCTATCGCACAATATATACAGTCGATATCATCGACAAAAACTTACTTCATATTGCAATTGTTTCATTATAACCAATAATGAATGTACTGCTACCAATATACGCATAATATTTTATTTTTATCCTACTACACACGATTCACACCAATGTTTTGTGTAGGCTCTATATTAACATTTTGCATTGACACTGCAATTAATTTTCTCTGCTGTTACAACAAATCCAACTTCAAAACTTGTTCCAGTAAACCATTTTGTTTTGCAGAAGCCTTGTTAACTTATCGGTAAGCCCACTTCGCGTTGTCTATTTACGTAACTTCAGGTTAACGAACCAATTGGCATATCGTTCAAATACATGTATCACGCCACTTTATATGTATATGCTAAGCAATGCATTTCGTTATTAGTTCACAGACCATTGTTTCAGCTTTGCCAATGTTGAGCTGATCGAATCGTGACATGGTAATTTACCACTCACATTATCATAGATTTGGTTCCGATCGGTGTGCACTGCTGAAATACATGAATGACTGTGTTTGCGACAAGTGTTGATGTGGTACGTAAGGTGGTCGGATGACCGGGTTTATCAACCAGATGGTGTTGTCTTTGCCAAGTGGTCTGGATTGAATGTTCTGTGTGTTACATCTTGCCCTCGGGTGTCTTAGCCGGCACCTGTTTGTAGTATACCTACTTTCAACACGAGTTGGCTACGTCACTCGGTTCATGTTCGTAGCCAGGTCGCTAATTACAGTTATCTGTGATTGTAATTTGTAATTTTCGCGTTCACCCTATTTTCCCTTGGACTTGTGTTTGGTGTTCCAAGTATGATACAAAATAAAGAGTGCATATTTGTAGTTTTCTTCGTAAATCATCTAAATTGCCACATGAGTAAATACTTGAAGGTGTGTACCCTGGTTCTTGCAGCCATGCATGTGAATTATACGGATTTTTTTCTGAACGCTTATTAGATTTTGTAGGGATAAGCCAGCCATGTGAATAATGGAAGGAGGTAAATCACTATTTTTGTTAAAATTGTGAAAATGAAAAGGAGTGTAGAAATCATGGACTTCCCAATTTTGCATTTAAGTAGGACATGCAATGCACGTGCGAGTACGTTAGAGCTTGTCGTATTCCATTCATCAAGCAGTGAGCCTCGCTGCATTAAATGCTTCAAGAATTTTTTTTGGAACGGAGTATGGTAACAATAAGTAGAAAATTTAATTCGGTTTAGAGTATTTCAAAAAGTTCGCAATCTCCCTCGGCTAAGACGTCGACAAATGCTGTAGACTGTGAAGCAAAACGTAACATTATGCAAAGTGAGAGTAATGACCACTCTTTTATACTTGAAAGAAAGCGAGGGGGGGGGGGGGAGTCTAAAATATTCCCTTTGAAGAATGCTGGCACGACGGCTACATTTAATATGTGCGGTGGAGATCCGTGTCTTCCCCACTACACACAAGACTTTCTTCACTCTTCCTAAACCTTTGTTCGTCGGAGAATGAGGTATCGAAGCCTGGCCCACATCGATCTTGGTGACACTCTTGTCTTGTCGTCATCAATATGCCCAGCTCATCTCGACGTAGTCCTCAAATCTATGTTGTCTCCCTTTTCCCTGCAACCAATATTGTCAACTCTTTTCTACACATAACTTTTAAATTACGTTTTTCATTATTTTACCATTTAAAACTGAAGATGAATTCGGAAGTGAGTCGTAAAATGGATTAGTGTGTTGTTATTATTCGCTACGATAAGTATTATACAGCTCTTACACAAACGCCCCAACCGTAAAAACTTACGAGAAAGCACGTAATAATGAGTCGAGGTTAGAAGCTTATCCGGTAAAGATAAATTACTCTTGATTTATAACCATGCTATATGGCTGAGAGAAAATGGTTAATTTTTCACACATTTATTTTCCTATAAGTTGTACTTGTCAACATAACGATCAGACCAACAATATAAGTTTGTAGTGATGTTTTCGATTTTTTATCGACTGTATCACCTACTTTTATGTAAATAATTTCATCACATCCTGAACGTTGGCCTCATTCAGCACTAGATAAGAGCCATCCCTGACTGTATAAGTCATATTTTTTTATCGTTTTCTTTTTTCCATATACATTTTCTCTGTCAGCTATTTGTATTCAACGTGCATTAAATAATCCCTAGTCCCCGCATATCCTGGTAGATTCCAACGGCATTGATACAAGGAGAGTCTCTGCATAACTGATCTATCGTCGATGTTATCCAGACATATAACCCTTGAGTGGCTTCCAACTTCGCTGCGAAACAGTTTACCCTGGACCAGAGTAGCTTTTTATGTTCCCAATTTTCCTTCTTTCGCGAATACGAGGCTTTCCATTCCGGCTCGATTCCCCAACACCGCCGCAACACATGGCGAACGTCGGCTTCATTACGCGCGCTCGCGAGGCTCTGGAAGCCTGGCTGGCTGGCTAAATCCACACCGTTTCACCGCGAATGAATCGAATGGAAGTGCAAGCCTGATTGATTCCTTGCCTTCTTTGGTATAGCGCGATCTCATTGGATGAGATGCCGGGTTTTGCAATTCAAATCGAGGCAGGTTTCTGCATATCTGGGCTCTCGAAGGAAGCCAATGTCAATAAGTGTTACGCTACGATATTATTAAAGTTCTCTCGGATCGCGATGTTCTTTGTTTCGTTGCCATCTTGTCGATATCTCATGAATTTACGTTTGTAAGTAGCCCCCGTGTAGGATGAATAAACCTTGACGGCTTAGAAATCCACAATTCCAATGAACTATACCGGGCAGGTCTATAATTTTACACCTTGCGTTTAGTCCATAACAACATCTGCAATGAATTATTTTTAATTTTGGTTTTACACTTTGCCCTGAGAGTGTTTCCTTATAAATTATGTATTCAAATCTTGGTGAGGGTCGGATTACATAACAACCCCACGAGGTGCTAAAGGGATATACTTGCTAAACTATTGCAAG
Organism: Sweltsa coloradensis; assembly: GCA_024449915.1. Lineage (NCBI taxonomy): Eukaryota > Metazoa > Arthropoda > Insecta > Plecoptera > Chloroperlidae > Sweltsa > Sweltsa coloradensis. The sequence continues at coordinate 5,246 of JAMZAV010015406.1, read as the reverse complement.
TACAGACATATAATCTTGTTTGAGATAATCCACACCGAATCGTCTTCATGTAAATGTGCTATACTGGAGATACGCTTGAAAAGAGTTTGATGTATTATATCGTTATATACTCATACTCATATCTACCAGTGCATTTTACAAAGAGTATTCCACCATCCATTCCAACCCAGCGCCTAACTGAGACGATACTGCAAGCAATCAATCAATTGCGGTTTGACAGTTTATATCCCTCAAAAAGAGATGAAAATGCTTCTATCCATTACGCTCCTAATGACCATTGTTGTATTTTGAATACACTTTGCGCACTTACAGTTTTTAACTGTTTTGCATTCACCTATCCACGCTGTGAACCTAAACGCCCCTATATGAGTTGTCAGTGGCATTGTTCTGTTGCGTGATGTAATCTCGATCGTTTCGACTTTAACAATTAGCGTAATGGGACTTGTGAATTGTGATTGATGCAAGAGGAACGCTTATGTTATGAGACTTATGATAGTTACAACAAGGACAATCGCGGGATTTTCTAATCTTGCTGGAAAAATTGTGTATTAGTTGTGTATAGTAGTTTAACGTATGAGCTATAGCAATATATAACGTATTTTCGGGTAGTACGTGTAGTTTTATTTTAATTATTCCAACGTTTCAACGGACTATCCGAAAATACAATATGTGCAAATTCAATCCTTGTTCAAAGTTTTCTCACTAATAATTTTCATTGTATTTCATTTCAAATGTATTTTACAATTGAATGTTATCTTTTACGGATAATGTGAGGATTTATTGTAAATCGTGGGTGCGATGAATCTTGTATCTTTATTTCGAAATCGCTGTAACGCTAACGTTTTTAATTTGCAATACTTCTTACAGTCCTTTGTTAAAGTATTTTCAAACTACCTATTTTACCTCGTGTTGGTCTGTAATGTCGTCAGGCCAGACACACTCTGGACACCTATTCAAAGTGAGAAGGGTGTGGAGTTACTCACTCTGCTGCTCCTTGCTCGTAATGAGTTCCGTCGGAATTCCTCCCGCAGGATGCGACGCCGACGCCGTTTCCCGAGAGTGACGGTCATCTAGTGTGTTGTAGGTCAGGTCAACGTTCACGTGATAACGCCGGGGAAAAATAATTAACTTCTCTTTCTTCCACGTTGCCATTTTCTACGTCTTACTAAGTTTACAAGTAATTAAAAGTAAGAAATGCAAAACTAACGAGCAACTAATAACCAACTTACTCGGATACGCAGCGTAGTCTCTTGGGGGGGGGGGGGGGGGGGAGACGACAATCCTGAAGGGTCTAGAATATTACATTTTGCCCTAAAATAACCAACCTAGAAAATAGCGTGTTCAAGTACGTAGATTTATACTCAAAACAAATTTGAAAAGGCTAACAGGATTTTCAATATATGTCTTGAAGAGGCAGAGGTATTGTTTCTTTGTGCCACATGTTGGTAACGTTTAGTCTTATTACTTAGTGTGATTTTTTTAAACATTTCACACACACACATTTTTAAGCTCTGGCCTTCAATCAGGAAATATCCTCTGAAATGGTACTATAAACCTCCAAATAACATTATTCCGTTATAATTAGACGTTTACCACATAAATAGTTGGTATTAAAAAATATATTTTTTTTTTTGCATTGTTGTGTCAACCATTATAGCAGATGTAGTGAAGTCTGTACCTAAGCTTAGCAGTGCAGTTCTATGTTTGTGATCGTAGCTGTGTTCTTTGCTGTCGTCGTGAGCTCTGATTGGTGCGATTAGGAACACAGGTCGTTGATTGGCTGTTCCTGGCGAGCGCGGTATTTACGACCTATTATGTGGGAAAAACCGCGCTCTACGTACAAGATCTGACTTCTGGGGCCTGGAGTACATTTACATAGAAGAGTAATTCCGAATTCGAGTAATGGCCAGTTTATACGTAGGAATTCATTTCGTGCAAGACTTATGTTGACGGGTTAATAGCACCGAACATTCGTTACAGGTTGCAGTGTAGGCGCCTCTAAGGCAGGCCTCAAGACCAAAGCCCCTCTTTACATATAGGTTATACCTTTTTTTAAAGCTATATTGAGGTAATTTTCACATTTTTGTTTTAATCTATGTATTTTTATCTATATAAATAAAAATAAAAATATCACCGCCACTCAGTCATATAACTGATATTCAGTGAGTGTGTACCCATTCACCTTGCCATAGTCTTAGTGGCGCAGTAATCGCTTTCTTATCATGCATTGGTGTATTCCATAACCTGTCAAGGCCGCACAGCCCATGCGTATAGCCCAAAAAACATTCTCATTTTTGTTTCCATCATCTCCTATAGTGTACGTATAACTTTTTTTAAAGTACCGTATCTGTGTGTTAGATAAACAATATATTTTATTTTTATATCCCGACGTTTTTTTATGCGCATACTTTTAAAAAGTACTTTACTGTGAAGGTCTAAAATCTAATTTGATGTATTGGGGTTGTATAAGAATCATCCGAAACTTTGCAAACCGGCAACGTCGGAAGCCGATCTTCATTCACGATAGCTGTCAGTAATCTATTTTATAAGATTGTCTGTACAGATTTATGAGTACACCTCAAGCGCGAACAAACGCGAAATGGCAAGGAATAAAGAACGAGTGTGTTTGAAATTGAATGGGATTTCTTCGACACTTGTTCTTCACCCACTGAGCTCATGCAACTATTTCAATACGGGCGCGCGCGTGGGCACGGAACGGAACGATCTCGATAACTTACTATTATGATGCGTGGGATTGCGACGTCAATTAAAACCAACTCACCGAATTTAGTTACTTCAGCGAGACCTTGTTATTATAGTTTCTTAGACTTTCACATTTTTTAAGTTCATTCCTCTCAGAACAACACACTTGTTTGTTTGTTACCTAAGTAAACGTAGGTGGTTGATTATACGTTGATTGGGAGAATAAATCAGCTTGTCACTTGAACTCCCATTGGTTGGGGAAATTTTACATTTTTTACAGTGCTATTGCTCCAGCCAAAAAATAAAGGTTAAAAAATGTCAAATCCTTTTTGATAATGTAATAAATGTAGATGGTATTTAAATTTAAATGTAAATTATTTATTTTTTAAATGGCATTTAAGATACCATTTACCATTAAATACTATTTAAAGTACTACTATTAAGGGCTTGAGTATTCGGAGGACGATCACCAAAATCGTATTAATGTTTTGTTCTTTTTCCTTTCGCATCCTGTGCTAAATTTTTGCCATGGTGTGAACAAAGGTTTCTGAGGTGTGTTGTCAGTTTACTTTGGCAAAATGGCTCTCGTCTAAAAACCGTGTAACGCATAATGTTTCCACCTCCCAAACGAACGATATTTAAATCCATCCCCCGCCTCTAATGGGGCGAAACTCAAAATGTCAACCGCGAGAGCAAGAGTAAGAGTGATCCGGCTAGATTACCGACTACGGTTAGTATTACTACTGCATTGTGGCGCCGGGATTACTTGCAGACCATTAACGAATTAAAATTATTACGAAATGATACTCGACGACATATTTTACATAACAATACCCATCGTAACCGCGAGCGGGGGCTGGGAGCGCGGTTTTGCCGGTGGTAATTTTAAAATAACTCTCCGGAGGTATAGAAATATTATTGTAGAGTGTAGTGGAGATTATCTTCTGCCTATGGAAAGGATTTTCATTACGATTTGGTGCAAAACCGAACAACGGAGGTGTGCGTTATTATAAATAGAAAGAAATCTATAATCTTGTATAGGTTCGTTTACTATCGCAAAGTAATAGAAAATACTAGAATACTGCGTGAAGTTGAGAAAGTACGGAGCCAGAGGTAGGCAGGGAAACGCTGGACTGTGTTGAACGGATAAGAATAGGCTACAACTATAATTATATTACTCTTCAAAGAAACGTGTGTGAGTTTATTTTATTTGTGTATCACCTTTCATCGCTTATTCATCAACTTCCCTCGCCATAACTTGTTCTAACATCGTTTATTTGCTAGATGTTTGTTTTGCCAAGTACGTAAAGCAGTAAGTAAGTATTACGTGTTGTGTTCACCACATGCAGCATTCATTACTCGAGTGTTCGCGCCGAGGAGAACACGTGATAAAATAATAACTCGACAATTACCATCCCGAGCTCCGAGTTGATATTACTCGAGTTTTTCATTCTAATTTATTTTCGCGCATTACTCGTTGAAAGTGAGCTTCGGTTTGAATAGAAGCGACAGAAGAGTCGTCGTAATTCCAACACTCTGTGTAGCGCGCCGAGCTGGCTTCGAGTAAATACCTTGAATATACACGATAAATTCTAGTGAGTTAAGCCTCATTTTCATGCTAGCCATTACTTTATTTTATTCCATTTAGGACATTATTAACAATCATGGCTGTCGTGACAATAATAATCTGAACAGTATTCACCGTGTTACTCTTGTTACTACGCAATACATGAATACAATATGTACATTTCGTTACATAAAACTTATTAAAATACTTAACTGTAAAATTTATGAAATAATGTATTTCAGTTATCAATATTCTGGTTTGTTGAAAAATCATTTTGGTATCGACGTATGTCATGTACCAAACTCTTGTACATGCTTTCATATGCTTTTAGTAGTATTGAAAATTTGGTCAATTAATTTTTAAATTTAATTTAGGAAGAATTTGATTTATGTGATCCGAGTTTTTCTTATCGAGATTAGTGGAGCATATGCTAACATGGATGGAAGTATTTTTTAGAATCAACCACATTAAATTAATGAATGCTAGCATATTTAAATATTAAACGTAATGCTTGCTCTTCACACTAAAGTATATGGCATGTTTAAAATCAAACAATTTCGTGTCAACATGAAATCACGGAAGACTTTCGTAAAGGTACAGAAAGAAGCTTATAAACATAACTCCAGAAATTAACTCGATGAAAACTTTATTCCCTCAAGTAAGTTTTCTTCGTTATGTTGTTAGTTCCACGAACATGGTGTATATGTTATTACAATACCACTTATTTCGTTGGACTTAATTAGGACTTTCCTTCTCTTACATTGCTTCAAGTTTTATGCGACAAATCTTTAATGCATGCAACGCCCATAATAGTCTCATTAATTTGAATTTTAAATTACATATTTCGTATGATGGCAAGTATACGAACGTACTTCATAGTATTCTGACACTAAAAGCTGATGATTGATGTATTTATTTGATACGTTTTTATTCGTTTCTAAACCACTTCCTCCAAGTACTGACGAGCTAAGGTTTT
>JAMZAV010015405.1:0-12449 GCA_024449915.1 Sweltsa coloradensis | reverse complement strand
ACTCAAATGATACAAAGATTAAAATGAAGACAGAGGCCCACCTTCATGCCGACCCTACGCAGAGCTGGACGTTGCAATCAGATAATGGTGATTAGAAATACGAATATAGATGCTTAAAAAGTGCTTTTTAAAAATTTAAACTAAGGTTTTCCAGTCCTATTTTATTTTACATAGTATCTATAATTTTTTTGACACATTTTTATTCAGTTGATATTAATTCAACCTTGATGGTATAACTTCAAAATAAAAATATGAAAAAAACTTCATACACAAGTTTTTTACTGTAGATTCTACAAAACGCTATAAAATGATCTTGAAAATGCTATATACAGATACACGTACCTTCAATGATGATGTTTGTAGGAGCAAGTCCCCATTCGTCCGTCTGTGCGTGAGTCACGTCTCACGATAAAAACCGAACAACACCTCTGATTTAGATACGTCTTGTTGATATTGCGCTTCAATAAGGCTGATCCAGAATGTTTAGTGACCCTGGGGTCAGGGGGCGGGGCCAACGTCACGTTAGTTTTATACCCGGGACCTCCACCAACAACGAGTCTTATGTACGAGCATAGTGTGGTTAGTTTTATATCCCTCTTAAACTCGGCACCTCCGCTACTAACAAGATTTGAATGATGGAAAGGAACGTATTATTTTATTTTTTTATTCTTCTTCGACGTTCTGTTCCTAACACAAGATTTTCATGGGACGCTGAATGACGTCAACGGGAATAACGTCGACCACCTCGGGGCCATCAAACTCCAACTCGCGACCTTCTCGTGGTTTGGCCCGTGACTAGGGAAGGGAGTATTTCTCCCTGAAACTAATGGCGAGCTCTGGGTCGTCGTCGGGGACCTTTCCCCTTCCCTTTGACATACCTTCCCGACGGCGACGACAATGAAAACACGGACGGATGATGACACAGACGGAGACGACCACGACGTGGGGGAACCCCTGCCCTCCCCATATGCTTGTGGCTGGTTCTGACCAGCACAGGCCTGTCCACCCCTTGTCCCCCCGCGTCATCTCTTACGTCCCTCCCTTCGTCTCGATTAGCCAAGTTGCATAAATATGAGACGTTAAGCATTTTTCAATGTCGACCACCTCGTTTTGCACAACGAAAGGTTAGGAGGAACAAGTAAAGTACACTACACACGAGGTGGTCGACGTTGTTCCAGTCGACGCTATTCAGGCGGCTCGCTTCACCCTGTGTGTTCGATTCTCCCGTACGCGTCTTGTTTCGTAATAAACTGAACGCTCCTAGGGACAATATCGACAACCTTCTAGCTGGGCGTGGAACTTCAGTGATAATAATTGTTCTAATTCATTCCTCATTGTTCTGTGTCTACCTGTTGGTTGCTAATGGTTCCCTCCCTCCCCGCAGGAACTCAGCGTCGCTAGTCTCGCTGTCGAAGAGCCACAGCCAGACGACGGGACGTCACGCAGTGCCCAGGATGACCTGGGTTCGGTCCCCACCGAGGCCCTTCCTCTGAGGAGGAGCATGACCCAGCCTATGGGCGACGGGCTAGAGGTCAAGGGCAACGCCAGCATCGCTGAGAGGTAAGAAGAATAAAAAGTCCTATTTTATAGTTTGCCCTTTGTTCTGTTGAACCAAGCACAATACAAATTACACAAGTAACAAATAACCACACAAGTGACCACAAAGATATAAAAATTATAAAAATAGTACATGTACATATAGCAAGTAATTACACTACTATGTGATTAAAGTAAACAATTCAAATCCATAAACTTAAAGTAGGTAGGTGTCATTGTGCTAAGTGTGATGAGTACTTGGACTCTGCCCATTTTAGTGCCCCTATTTTATTGTTTTATTGTTTAGATTACAAAATCAGAATATCCCAAACAAGACAGAACTGCCCACTAATATATAGGTCCTGCCATTTAGACGACTTATGTTTGCATTTTGGGTCGGGACGAAACGATAGTCAAAGAAGATAAAACGTCTTTCGGGCAACAAAAAAAAATATATTTTAGCGGGATGGTGGAGGTGCCGGTCCAGGATTTGCAAACTTTATTGGTGGAGGTGCCGGTTCAGGATTTACAAACGTTTTTTGGTGGAGGTGCCGGCCCAGACAAATTTCAGACTTACAAAATACAATTTAATGAAAGTAGAGGCTATAGAAAATTGATTGGAATAAAACTAGAAAGGGAAGATTGATCAGACTTTACCAACACAGTCATTATTAAGATGGAACAAGTGATTATGAAATAAAACACATCAGTATGTTCAAATTAATTGATTTATAATTATTCTTTTTGAGATTCTACAGTTTGTTGAGTTATATTGTATGTGAAAATTTTGTGTACTACCCCTCCCCCCCCCCCCCGTTAGTTACGCCAATGTCTACCCCTATTTCGTTATAAAATCTTCTTCATGCAAACCAGGACACACGCACACGATATGATATGCTGTGTTTCCAATGTATTGTCGCTGGTTGATGGTTTGTATAGTTCTTCTGTGTGTTATTTTTTTTTATTGTTTTACGTGTATCCTGGTATTATTGCGTTCATTCAAGGATGTTACTTACAAAACAAGCTCAATGTTTACTCGTGATTTGCAATTCTTGCCACAAAGGGAAACGGGTTTTTTCCCTCGCTGATGTACAAGTACTCGTTGTCATGACCGTCATCCACATTCTTTATTTAACCACATGGAGTTTTTTTACATTTTCATTCCTTTACAAAAAAAAGTCTTTTTTTGTAAAGTTGTTAACATTTTGAAGGAGATCAGTTAAGGTCAGGAGTAGGCCAACGTGCCTCAACGTTTTGTTGTTGGCATTACCCTTCAACATGGATGATACAGGAATGTTTTTTTTTTCCCGGGGTTAAAGGAGGTGGAGAGGCCAACCCTGCGCGAGGGTTGAACACACAAGACCCGGCACCTCCACCAAAATATCAATTCTGACTTATTTTGATCGAGCGTCTCCCCTTGACTCTTATTTGGGTCGAATGTCTGTTTTTGTTTTTGTTTTTTTTTTTTTTTCTGTTACTGCTTTTGGTACAGGTCTCACCGTTTCTCTGATCGACCTGAAATTTTGCACACATGTACATCCCACCTATGCGGGTTGCTGTATAGTTTTTGAACAAAATACGATCGTTGGTTAAAAAAAAAAATTAAATTTAAAAAAAAATGTTCCGATCGTTATGACATTTGGCAGGGTCAATAAGTACACCATTCTCTCCTATTTTACAAATTTTTAGCTAATTCGGTCAAGACCTTTGCAATAGATAGAATTACATTTTAACAAAGTAACGTTTACCAATGGGCAAACGAAAATCCACGAAAATTTCTGGTCACTATGCACTGCAACCTAGAAGTAATCAAATACTATTGAGGAACAGGTTTTTATTTGTTATCAGAGTTAAATAGTTTTCTAAAAGGGAATGATGTAAAGGTCCTCTAGATGGCAGTGGTTTTACCATTCTCTCCTATTTACAATTTTTCAGCTAAATCGTCAAGACCTAAAGACTTATTGGTATGTAACATATGGAAATATCGTTACTCGGTCGTGTGCCGTACCGGTTCTCGCTCAACAACGCGACGGGATTGGCGTTGTACTCTTTCTTCTCGTAGTAGCTTCGTCCTGTTTTTGGTACCTCTGTATACATTCCGAACATTGAATGCCACAGGTCTAGATAGTTAAATATATATATCTTCCTTGTACAATGTACTCTCCCCGTCACTTGTACCTCTGTGTACAGTCCGAACATTGAATGCCACAGGTCTAGATAATTAAATATATAAACCTTCCTTGTACAATGTGCTCTCCCCGTCACGTGACCCCGGTGGCACACACGATTAGGGCGCTGGTCAGAAACGTATGGCTCTACGAGGACGTGGGTTCGAATCCTGCGTAATGCATGGGTTTTTCTAGTGGTTTTGCGAGTACCCAAGCCAAAATTTCGATTTACGATTTTCAGGTACGGTACTAATACAAAAATATTATTTTGGGGTATGGTGGAGGTGCCGGTCCAGCCAAATTTTTTTAAATTTCTATCCTATATATTATTCAAATGTCATTTAATGAAAATCCAATATTATAACGAAATTAATCATAAACAATATTCTTTTATTGAAATTATTAAATTTAATTAATTTAACTAGGAAAACGCTTAAGTCCGCCGCGTTGATGGATGAGCTTTTTTAAAGTTTTTTTGTTTGCGTGGAATATCGTTACTTTTGCAAATGCTTTATTTTGCTGCCTACGCATTGTAGTGATTGTTGTCAAGTTTCTATTGTTTCTTGTCAATTTTTTATTATTTACCGTAAAGAACTTATAATAAAGCTTTATTTCTATAGATTCTGGTAACTTTACCAACTTTTTCTTTCAAAGGGTACTACATCACCATAACCTTAATGTCCATGTATAATATGAACGTTTAAGCCCCACCCGTTTGGTCAGAATTGTCCCAAATGGCACGAAAATATCGCACAAAAAATAAAAAAACTTATATTAAAAGCTTTATTTCTATAGATTCATGGCTAACTTTTTCAATTTTTTCTTTTGAAAGGTACTACATCACCATAACCTTAATGTCCATGTACAATATGAACGTTGTAGCCCCACCCGTTTGGTCAGAATTGGCCCAAATGGCACGAAAATATCGCACAAAAATCGAAAAAAATCGTAAAAGTACGATATTCATGAGAAATATTTCTTCGATTGTACCCAAAAACAATACACCTCTAAGTTCAGAGATTTCGAAGGTCCTGTCAAATTTTCATCAAGATCGGATATGCCGTTTGCCTGGTAGAGAGCGAACAAACAGACAAAAAAAAAACAAAAAAAAAAACACCCGAGCTAAATTTTTTGGGGGTCAGTCAAATTGAAGTCTTCGCTTCGCTCATCCAATTTTTTTTTTTTAATCTTTGAGTAATCCTTATTTTGAGGCCTTTATTTTTACAGTGAAAAAACTATATAAATAGAAATGTAAACGGAATTTAACCGCTAAGGGAAAAGTTAGCAGCTTTTTCTTGCTTCACTAGTTCAATCCATGATTCATTTTAACATGCAGTATTATAACGGTCGTCTTTACCGTACCCGACCCGAGTGTCAAACCTTCACCCGCACAGCCCTAGTTTTTGTTATCGTCCTTGATCGTCATCTATCACCACTCGTCGTCTTGGATTAGCCTTAGTGCTTTAGAAAAAAGAAGGTCATCATTCTCTCAGCCAGCGGTTTAGTTTACGTCGTTCAGCCTGTTCCCACTCGAACACCGAAGTTTAGCTGCCTTCGGGCGTGGTCACGGGGGGAGTGGGTGACCGCTTTGCTCTGAAACTCACGTATACCTCTGGTTAGAGCAGATGGAGGGTTCGAGAGCTAGTGTAACGGCTTCGTTCTCCTCGACGTCTGCTCGGCAGTCCGGGTTAGTGGAGGAACCTATATGACTGTCAAGGTTACACCGTCCTTTCGGATGGGACGTTAAGTCGTTGGTCCCCTTGGTACTTTTCGAAAGGAGTAGGCTACGTGCCGGTACCGGGTTTCCCCTCCTCCCTTCTATTCTTAAGTCATCCTCATCTATCACCTCTCATCGTCTCGAATAGCCTTAGTGCATTAATATTAGACGTTAAGCTATAAAAATCGTCATCATCATTATCTCCCCCTATAGTGCGTTGTCTAACCTTGAACCGTTTAACTTTGCATTGGTCCTTGAAGCCTATTTGTTTGCCATCTTGGGGGCTACAGACAACCATCTAATCAGTACACAACTGGATGCAAATGTGCACAGCTGTGCAACAAGTCCTCGAACTCTGGTTTCACCTTCCTCGCTCTGCCTGGCTTACGTCACTGATATCTGACTCACAACTCAAACCTGATTCAGACTTGAAACTAGTTATTCCGAATTACAGTCCACGTACAGATTAATTAATCACTAGTTGCATACGGACACCTTGTTGCTGAGCCCTGGACTAATCTTTACATCGTGTTCTGGATTACGAAACAAGTCGTGTACAGTAATTTATTATTTTACCTTCATTAATTATTTATTCGTCTTATCTGAACCACATGTGTAATCAATCTAGAGTAGGCGAATGAAATTTAAATTAACAACTACCACAGGTATCGAACTCTGGGTCAGGAGTCTTAATACTTAGAATTAATTTAATTTATATTTATTTTGTAGGTTAAATTTATCGAAAACTACTGTGATACGTTCCTTTATATTTAATTATTCCTTCGCCATCATGGAAAGTATTAGTAAACATATTGTCAGAAATTGTCTAAGAACTTTGAAGCCTTGAATAATGAGTATGCCTGTCTCCTCTTACTTTTACACTATACTAAATAAGATATTTACTTTATTCTTTATCATTTGGACAATAGAGCATGAATATATATTATTTAGGGAAAGTACCTTCATTCTTAAACAATGATGTCGACAAAAACTCTGGCGTTATCTAACTATAAATGCGCGGGAAAGAATAGACGTAAAAATAAGTACTGCATTAGTTGTTATTTTATTTTATTAATAGAATAATGATTATATGTTGTTTTTTTCTAATTTTCACCAATGCCACAGGGGACAAACTCATGTTTATATTATATTAGCCAGCAGTTTTGCCGCGGTCGCTTAGCCGGTTCCCATTCGAACACCGAAGTTAAGCAACCTTCGGGCGTTGTCAGGGGTAGAGTGGGTGACCGCTGTGCCCTGAAACACACGTATACCGCTGGCTAAAGCAGATGGAAGGTTCGTGAGGTAGTTTAACGGCTTCGTTCTCCACGACGTCTGCTCGGCAGTTTGGGTTAGTGGAGGAACCTATATTACTGTAAAGGTTACACCGTCCTTCTTGGTACTTTTCGAAAGGAGTTGGCCACGTGCCGGTACCGGGTTTCCCCTCCTCCAATCTTCATCATCATGCATCGTTGTTAATCATCAGTTGTTATACTGTCACTGTCAAATAGCATAATCTGTTGTATATGGCTAGTTCATAAACATATAAATATTGTTGTTCGGTTATACTGCCCGGTTCGATCCCAGTGGCGTACCTCGTGCCCCGTGATGCGTGCGTCAGAGCCCCACCCCCTACTTTCCTCCGTGTCGTTCACCTCGCAAGAAAGTTATGTGTATTACACAGTTGTTGTTTGTTTGTTCGCGCACCTTGACCACGCTAATGTGTAGTGTGTGGATCCGAGCAAACAACGTTAGTGCGGGCACGAGCTACCTACCTAGCTAGCGCACCTGTGTAGAGCTAGCCGGGCGGGACGGCAAGAAAGTCTAGCTAGGCCCATGCGTTATAGCTTGAGCGGTGAAGTCATTGATTGAATTATCTTCATTGTTGTAAACAACACGCTATACGTGAGGGTACCCTACATTTTGGGACGTCCCCGATAGTAACGAAATTTTCGGTTAAGAAAAATAAATTTGGAGGAATTGAGTAGGTGCCGCCGGTCTAGGATATACGTAAATTATTGGTGGAGGTGCCGGTCCAGGATTTATGTAAATTATTGGTGGAGGTGCCGGTCCAGGATTTACGTAAATTATTGGTGGAGGTGCCGGTCCAGTATTTACGTAAATTTTGGTGGAGGTGCCGGTCCAGGATTTACGTAAATTATTGGTGGAGGTGCCGGTCCAGGATTTACGTCAATTATTGGTGGAGGTGCCGGTCCAGGATTTACGTAAATTATTGGTGGAGGTGCCGGTCCATACAATTTTTTTATTTAAAGCGAATGTACAAAATGCCTTAAGGGGAATCTCTAGACCCAAATATGATTTCTAAGGAATGCAGTAAAGACGTCTGAAAAGTAAGTAGAATGTAAGAGGGGCTTAATAAAAGAGCGGATTATTTTTTTGAAATTTTTTTGACGGGACATAACCTCAGAATCAACAATTGTATTCAAATTACTGGAATCAGTTGCTCAAGTTCAAAATTGAATTTTTAGCAGCGGTTTTTTTGTATATTATTTCTACACTCCTTTATCTACAACCTAAATAAAAGGATTTTTGGATTTATATGGTTTGTTGCGTTGCACAATTTTTTTCGCCTGCCGGTACAATTTCAAATTTTGTACCGTTTAACGGAAAAAATCGTGCAACGCCTGAAACCATATAAAACCAATAATACTTATATTTAGGTTGTAGATAAAGGAGTGTAGAAATAATATACAAAAAACCGCTGCTAAATATTCAATTTTGAACTTGAGCAACTGATTCCAGTAATTTGAATACAATTGTTGATTCTGAGGTTATGTCCCGTCAAAAAAAATTCAAAAAAATAATCCGCTCTTTTATTAAGCCCTTCTTACATTCTACTTACTTTTCAGACGTCTTTACTGCATTCCTTAGAAATCATATTTGGGTCTAGGGATTCCCCTTAAGTAATAAATTCATTGTGGGAAAATCACTATATAAGATTCTTCACAAGTATAATTATTCAATATCCACTAATTTCTTGCTTGCAGTATTAACAGCCATCTTTTCCCTACCCGGTCGATTCGACCCGACTGTTGAAACCTAGTTAGTGTATTGAACGAAAACAATTCAACTACCATGAGAAAAAATGCTTTTCCGTTATTTCTTTTATTTTCTGTTCGCTCTCAACCTGACAAACGGCTACTCTGATATTGAAGACGTGTTCACTACCTTAGAAATGACTGCGTTTAGGTAAAATATTATGTCTACCACGTTTTAGGGTACAATCTGAGAAATATTTTTCATTAAAATCCCAACATATCAATTTTTCTTTTGTCGGTTTTGCAGAGAGGGGCGAAAACGCTTACCATTAACGCGACTATATAAGAAGCGTGCGTGAAGTGGCCTAGTTCACCTTCCCAATAGTGGACAGATTGGCCAATGTTGGTGTCTGGAAAACGAAAACACGTCCCCACTCGCTTTGCCTCTCCAGTTGGTTATTACTTATTACAATACTACATATTTGGAGCATTTATTTATTATAAACATGCACCTCACAAGTGAGTACTACACAACGAAATAAGGCGACACGAATAAAACAATACGTCAGTATGAGTTACAGTCGATAGTGACAGTTTGACAGTGGCATATGGGAGATTTTTTTCTCTCTCGATTTCATCTAATCCAAATTCTTTAAAACATGAATTCGTGTTTTAAATGCAGCCTGCGTCGTGATTAGATTAGATGCTACGGTGCTCACTAACCTAGCCTCGCTCGAGTGCCTGAGTGAGTTGTGAGTTGCTCCGTATCCCACTAGATAGCGCCACCCCGAGGTAAACTAAACTAGGTACCCACCTAGAAGGCCTCCGCCAATATTGTGTACACTCGAAGAAAGCCATTACTTTTTTTCAGGCCACGCAAGTCTACCTAGTCCCCCAATGCAGAACACATGTGTTTGCTATTAAAACATGTTTACTAATACAAAATACAATATTTTGCCACCCCTTGCAAAAGTTTTGAACGAACTTTACAGATCCATCACTTTGGGAGATTTATTCCAGCCCAATAACAGATGGGGGTTTTATGACAACTTTAGACGAAATGAAACATACTTTTTTCTGAATTTTATATTTGGTAAAGGAAGCAGGCATGCTCTTGAGTACATGTCCACTCCCTTATTAGCAATTATTACATTTCACATTGGTACGATCCTCCAGTATCTATGTGGAACGAAAATAATCAGATTAAAGCCGATTTCAGAAATTTCTCAAAACGCCCATTTTCACCAATTTCAGGATTAAAACATGCGTGTAAAATCACAGTTACAAGATATAATTTTTTGGATGAGCGTAGCGAGCGTAGCGAGCGAAGCGAAGATTCCATTTCACTCTACTGGAGAAAAAAATCCGGGATGTTTTTTTTTGTTTTTTTTTTTTTTTCTTTTTTTCTGTTTGTATTATTGTGTGTTTGTTAACACGATTCCGGCTAAACCGATACTCCAATTGCGATGAAATTTTATGGAGACCTTCGAAATCTCTGAACTTAGAACTGCCACGTTTTTGAGCGCAATCGGAAAATTATTTCTCATGAAAATCGCCATTTTACGAATTTTTTCGATTTTTAAAATAGTTCTTCGACTTATAACACCTACATGCTTAATTCGATTGTAATGGTTTTTTCACAGAACCTTAATTTTATGAATTAAGATATTCGTGTGAAATTTGAGCGCAATCGAAAAATTATTTCTCATGAAAATCGAAATTTTACAGTTTTTTTTCTTTTTTTAAACAAGTCTTTGACTTAGAACACCTACATGCTTTATCCTATTGTAATGAATTTTTCACAGAACCTTAATTTTATGAATTAATATATTTTTGTAAAATTTGAGCGCAATCGAATAATTATTTCTTATGAAAATCGCAACTTTACGATTTTTTTTCTTTTTTTAAATCGCAATGTTAATTTTGTATTTTTTTAATTTAATTTAAAAAAATTATTCGACTTTGAATTAATTTTGTCACAGAACAACAGAAAATCCTCATTACACAATCATGGCAGCTCAATGCACCAATTACGCTCATCCAACAACGCGGCGGGACTTAAGCGTTTTCCTAGTTTAACGGTCATTTAAGGGTAGTATAATGCTTAAGATTGTGTGGTAAAAAATAATTTTTAGGGGTAATAGTCCTTTAAATATCTCTAAATACTCTTAGCTTATTAATTTTACGTCCATGCCGATGTTTATCTTCGCAGGGTGTGCCTAATCTTACATGCTCTGTTAATAAGTAGCAAATTAACGATATTTTATGTTTTGACTAACTTCTGTACTAGTTTGTTCTATCAAGTGAGGCAATCTCTTCGAGAAATAATGACAAACAGGATTGCAATGTTTAATAAGTTGGATGGCTAACGACTGACTACTGTTGTGGTATGACAAGGTTTTGCATTAGTAGCATAGTTTATTTAGATCCTTATATGGGGGAACCTTGGGAGTACGTCAGAGAGAGAGAGAGAGAGAGAGAGAGAGAGAGAGAGAGAGAGTGAGAGGGGGGGGGGTATCACGTACATGTGGTATTTTCAAGGGCTCTGTTGAAGAATGGGTGGGAATTGGGATTCAAAACTTTTTTGCAGAAAAAATGAAGAACAAGATCCTACAACAATAATTTGTGAACTTCTTTCAAATTTCATACATTTCTTCATTACAGAGTAATAATAAAAGATTAATAAGTGTCCCTTAAAATTAAATAGTTTTAAGATCCTAGAATGTCGAGTTTTTTGATAGTTGTTTTTACCGCGCGCGATTTTGTGCTGGCTAAATTTAGCAACGCGTTGTTCACTAAAACTAAGATGATGTAACCTGACTGTTGCCTACACACACGAAGTATCACGTTTCAGAGTTGACAGCATAACCCTAGCAAAAACACGTGAGAGCAAAAACATTCTCGACTGCCAAACAACCTTGATTATGTGACACCACAATATGTTTGCCCCGTTGATAATACTGTGTGTTTTCTTACACTAGCTTACACTAGCTTGCACTTGCGCTAGTTCTTGCACTTAGTCATGGTGGAGGTGCCGGGCACATGACTTCTCAAACTTTCTGGGGGTTTTTGGAGATCCCAGGATCTCCAAAAACGTTCTGTATCATTCACATTTTCGAGAATCTTTTCGACGATTTCACACGATCCTGATTAAAGAGCAATGCTCGCCAACAAAAAACACAGTTTTAATCGGACGTCGTGTTTGGTTTTTACCGTGAGACGAGACAGTTGAACGGACGGACAGACAGAAATCGGCCTTGTTGATTCTGGCGTTGATTCGCGAGTGTTCGCACTGTCCATACCACTGATTGCTGTATTTCCTATTAAAAACATCGATCTTTGGTTGGTTATCGCTCACTCGTCGATTGCGTCGGGGCCTGCAGGGTTGGCTTGGTCGCTTTGATTTAAAGTCCCCCACTGAAAATCAGTTCTACAGCTGAGTGGGTAGACTCTAAATAAAATTTATTTATTTATTTTATTTATGCTTATAATACGTGATCTTCTCTCCCTAAGTTATCCCTATGTAACCATGCATTGAACACTGTACGATAGTTTTATTTCTAAGAGTGGGGATAGTTTGAGTCCCTGCAAGATCTCCCTCATTATCACAACCACAGTAACTAGCGAGCGAGTCTTCTGTGCGGCCGAGGAGATGATGTGGTTTCTAGGATTCTCCATGTTTACATGATTGTTGGTACAAATGAAAGTTTGGCGGGATTGCGTAGTTGCTCATACGACAATAACAATAATTATTTAGTATTACAGAAACTAGTCAGCCAAGGACTTGAGAGTGTGCAACGTGGTGGGCTTTCTAATTAGATTCGAAGTGCACAGTCGTCACGATTAACCTCACCGCTGCTTGTATGATGGTATTATGTCTAACCTGTTGCATTGTTTCCTTACAAGACATTTGGAGTGTCTCGCCGACCGACATTTTTAAATCTTACGTTTTCGGCCGAAGTATAGATCAGTCTACATACAAGTTCATTGTTACGGTTACGTAACCAATTACATCGGCATTGAAAAATGACT
>JAMZAV010015403.1:0-12243 GCA_024449915.1 Sweltsa coloradensis | reverse complement strand
TACAAGCTATCTCGACTAGATCCAGCTGCTTCATGCAATAGCTACCTCCAGCTATGTCTAGCAATGTATAACTACCAAGCAATCTCCTACTAGTTCCAGCTGTCCATGCAATAGCTACCTCCAGCTTTGTCTAGCAATGTCTTGCTATAAAGCTATCTCTAGCGTGTTCTAGCTGCTTCTTGCAATAGCTACCTCTAGCTTTCTCTAGAAATATCTAGCATGTTCTTGTCAATTTTGGCAATTCCCAGGCATTTCTGGCTATATTTATTCCTTGCATCCTAGCAATTTTTATTTGTCTAGCTAGTTCCGGCTAAAATTGTTGGTAGATATTGCTAGAATTAGCAAGAATTTTTAGCAGGGAAGGCCAGATATCAGCCACGCTGTAAGCTACCTCAGTCAATTTAATACATGTCATGATGAGGAACACTATAAGGCTGTAAAAAGAGTAGTAAGATACTTAAAGGGAACATTCAATGTTGGACTCAATTTTCATAAAGATAATGGAGTAATTACTGCTTATGCAGATGCAGACTATGCTAATGTATCATAGACAGAAGATCCTATACTGGATATGTTTTTAAGTTTGCAGGAACTACTGTTAGCTGGAGATCTAGAAAGCAAAAAACAAAAACTCTAGCCGACAGCACAACATTTGCTGAATATGTTGCCATAAGCGAATGTGGTAAAGAATCTATTTACATAATAGGCTTATTGTCTGAGGTTTTCAAAGATTTCAAAACAATTGAAATTTTCAATGACAATCAGGGTGCAGTGAAACTATGCCAAAATGAAATCTTTCATGATAAAACAAAGCATATAGATACTAAGTATCACCAAATTCGCACTTGGGTTAAGTTAGGTATGGTAAAGGTGTCTCACCTACCCGGTCAGGAAATGTTGGCCGATGTTTTCACCAAGGCTCTGCCGAAGGACAAACATGAATTCTGTTTGAAGGGTTTAGGTATTATTTGATTTTTGTGTATGTCTCATACTTTAATCAATGTATGGTCCATAATAGGGAAGCCTCACGTGACGTCACAGCTCGCCGGCAAGTGGCCGCGAATCGAACTGATGGACAAGCAGCCTCATTTCGCAAGTCGACGCCTGGTGAACGGCTCAACAAAGATCACGCTCTAACTTTTATCCTATTCATTATTTGGACAAAACTTAAGAGGAATAATATTTAGCAAACATATGATTCCTTCTAATGGCGATTATCTCGAACTTTTTAACAGAACCGTTAGCTTGTTATAACAAGTTACGCATTATAAATGACAAATTTATCAACAACTTTAAGTCTTCTCAACTTCAATTGATTAAAAAAACTACTGATCGGATTTTAACAAGAGTTCTCTCTAAATATGCATCCAACTAATAAGAAAAGAAATAAGTTAACTTTCTCGATAGATAATGCACTGAACGAAATTTTACAGCAGAGCGTGCAGTTTTTCACGGCTCATCCGCACGTTAAAAGCGCGTATTTTAGATGAAAACACATAGGCCTAGGCCTACCATGCATATTACCTTATGCTATAAATTTTCGTTCTGTGCACTTTCTACCTTGAAAGTTTTTTTATTTTTTGTCTAAACAGTACGATGAATTTTTTGAAAGAGGTCTTGTCAAAATCCGATCACTTGGTTTTTGTCAATTGAAGTTGTTTTATTTAATTTCATAAAAAAACAAGTAGTAACAGTTTTAAATGTTATTTCAATACGCACATCGATATAACACGTTAACGTCTGTCTAAAAATTCAAAATAATCGCTATTAGAAGGAATGATATATTTGCTAAATATAATTCCTCTCAAGTTTTTTCCCAATAATGAATAGGGTAAAAGTTAGAGCGTGATAAGTTGTGCGACGTTCAGCAGGCGTCCATTTGCGAAACGATGGTTGCTTGTCCATCAGTTGGGCTCTAAGCGGAGAATACCCCTCATTCCCCTCGATTTGTGACGTAGGTGCTAGTAGCTTATACCAGTACTTAGTTTAAGTGAGGGTGTTGGAATCCATGATGTATAACCTAAGTCCTAGTATTTTGGCAGCCATGTATAGTATTTGTATTTTGTAGCCTAAATATATTTTATATGCTAAGGTTGGCGACACTCTTTTTGCAAGGCGTCACTTCATCAACTGCCCGCTTTTTCTTGTCATCATGTAACTGTTTTATACGTGCTTTTCAATAAATAATGTGCAATTAATCTTGTTATTACACCACTGATCCAACAATTACACCACTGATCCAACACTACGCTCGACTAGGGTGACTCGTCAACCCACCGAGTGAGGTTATGTACATACCATTGCCAGCCACCGCGTATGGCATGACGCACATTACACACAAACGTTAATAACTCGAGAAAAAAATCACTTTGAAAACACTTTGAAAGCACAGTTCGGTGTATCTTATCAAACACTATCTTATGAGATGAGTTTAGGATTTCTCACACTTTTTTCACGCAAAATATACGACAATTCGCGGGAGCCGATGTGGACGCGTCCGTTCACTCCGAGATAGATAGATAGATAGATAGATAGATAGATAGATAGATAGATAGATAGATAGATAGATAGATATTTTTATTCACTTAGACTAGTACAGTGTACAAGTATAACTCTTTGCAGAGAAAGTGAATAGTCTATAATTAATAATTAATAATAAAAGTGATAGTTGGATGAGCGTAGCGAGCGTAGCGAGCGAAGCGAGCGAAGCGAAGATTCCATTTCACTACACTGGAGAAAAAAATCCGGAATGTTTTTTTTTTTTTTTTTTTCTTTCTTTCTGTATTTTTGTGTGTTTGTTAACACGATTCCGGCTTAACCGATACTCCGATTGCGATGAAATTTTATGGAGACCTTCGAAATCTCTGAACTTAGAACTGCCACGTTTTTGAGCGCAATCGGGAAATTTTTTCTCATAAAAAACGCAATTTTACGATTTTTTTCGATTTTTAACAAATTTCTTCGACTTATAACACCTACATGCTTTATCCGATTGTAATGATTTTTTTTACAGAACCTTAATTTTATGAATTAAGATATTTGTGTGAAATTTGAGCGTAATCGAAAAATTATTTCTCATGAAAATCAAAATTTTACGGGTTTTTTCTCTTTCTAAAACAATTCTTTGACTTATAACACCTAAATGCTTTATCTTATTGTAATGATTTTTTCACAGAACCTTAATTTCGTGAATTAATATATTCGTGTTAAATTTGAGCGCAATCGAATAATTATTTCTTATACAAATTGCAATTTTACGATTTTTTTATTTTTAAAAAATTACGATTAATTAAAAAAATTAAGTTAATTTTTTATTTTATTTATTTAATTATAAAAATTAAGTTAATTTTTTATTTAATTTAATTTAATTAAAAAAATCTTCGATTAAGTAATGATTTTTTCACAGAACAACAGAAAATCCGCGTAACACATGGCATCTCAATGCACCATATACGCTCATCCAACAACGCGGCGGGACTTAAGCGTTTTCCTAGTAATTATAATGATATACACAGTGTTAGAAGATAGAATAGTTGGATATAAAGCATAATTGATAATTGATATGGATATTGATATTGATATGTATGATGATTGATAATATTGATATATATATTTATGATGATTCATTAATTGATTAATAATGATAAACACAGTGTTTATGTTAAAGTAGAGTAGATGCAAAACAATAGCATGGGCTACTATAGATTAAGAACTCATATATAATAAAGAAAAGTTGGATATAAAGCAATTTTTGATGTGATATTGTGATAAGAATTGCTGATGGCACAGAAAACAGCAATGATGTACAATGTGTCTAGTATATATTGATATATATATATATAATACTTGTAGCGATTCAACATGTTTACCCACGGATCATTAGGGAGGCTGTGGAGATTGAGAGGCGTCCACAAAATCTCAACAAGAGGGATGACAGCCAGAGATTACCCAAGGCTTGGAAACCAATCGTATCAACTAGACTAGTTAAATTAAGACCATGGGAAGATGATGATCCATCACCTACTCGAAATGAAACTCGTCCATTAGACCTACTCCGGGAAGGTCCCGTGACAAGAAGTAGGAGATAACATACACCGCTAACATCTAGAGGCTCTCTTTCAACTCTCTGTCTAAGTCATCTAGATCTGTTTTCCTAGATGGCTGTGTTTTAATTATTGTCATCTTGTACTTTGTTATTCCATTTTGTTTTTGTTTTATAACCTTGATAAAGCTAGGTGAAACCCTAGTGAAACGTCGGTAATAAAATATTATTTTATTATAAATCATCACACGCAGTTTTACCTCAAAACATATATTTTCATTTTATATATATATATATATATATATATATTATATGATGATTGATTGATTGATTAGTGTTTATGGTAAAGTAGAGTAGATGCAAAATATGCCCTACTAGATTAAGAATTCATATAGAATAAAAAAAAATTGGATAAAAAGCAATAATGAAAAATTTTTGTGAAAAAAAATTTTGCTAACCCCCAAACAAAAACGCAATGATTTTACCGGTACAGAGAAGTGTCTATAGTATATATTGATATTTATTTTTAATAATGTGTGGATGATTGATTGATAGGTTTAGTTAAAAAATTTGAGCAAAAAATAGAATGCCCTACTAGATTAGAATTCATATAGTAATGAAAAGTTGGATTTTAAAGCAATATTGTGTGATATTGTGATGAGAATTTGCTGATGGAACAGAAAACAGCAATTTGGAGGAGTACAGCAGAAACCTCCCAAATCACTGTTCCTTAAATTTTTAATTACTCTTAAAGTGCCGATAGTTTTTTGATCAGCAGTAATTTTTAGTTTGGCTCCTGTTTGAAAAATATTCCCCCGGGGCACTTCATTTTTTTAATTATTTTTTTTTAATTTAGTCACATAATATGTACAAGTACGGGTTTTGAAAGCGTATAATATCATTTAGAACAGTTTTTACCGGTATTTTATAAATCAATTGGGTCAAAGATATGATGTATTCCCAGTTTGAAGAGCCCTAAAAAAAAAATATTGGATGTGATACGACTCTATTCGTTATTTTGTGTTTTTTTTATAATAGGTACGTTTCAAAAAATTTTGGCAATAGGGGAAAACTACAAATATTTTTTATTATTCTACTAATTAGGGCCAGTTTTTTTAATTACTAAATATAAATTTTGTATTTTTCAAATATTTTTGGTACTAAAATGAGCTTAAAAATTTTTTGGTATAATAATGGCGGGAGGAAAAAGGGGAATACTTATAACCCCACAAACCAATACCGTTTTTGGGGAGAATAAACATCATTTTGAATTATCTTCTAGAAGAAATTTTTGAAAAAAAATTTGAATGTAGTAGATTTAAAAAAATACGATAAACAAAATTTTTAAAAAAAGATAGAACATTGCCCCTTTTGTGTATACATTTTAACGATTAAGGTTTTTTCGAAAAAAATTTTTAAAAAATGTCAACAATCTTTTGTTTTTAAAACGAGCTGGGAAAGGCCGAGAGGGGAATTTTGCTCCGAACTAGAAGACCGTGGTCAATTTTATTCGAACAAAAATGTATTTTTGGGTAGACGTCACACGTTTTTCCGATAAAAGCGCGGGAAAGAGTAAACGTAAACTTTTTACTCTTGGGGAAAATACAGTTTTTTCTTTAGGTGTTAAAACTACGGCGGGTGGGTTTTTAAAGGGAAAACTATGTTTTGGTACACCATCGAGCGCTAAAATCTAAAAAAAGGTGGGGACCCCCTTACCCAAAAAAAACCCAAAAAAAGATTGTCATGTGCAAATTTTCCGGAGGACTTGCTGTAGGTTCATCATAAAAAAAAGTTTTATCCCTTTGTCTTATGGAAGCTAGGGATTCTGGAACAATTAGAATATCAATTTTAAAGTTTAATTTGTCTAAGTCACCTATTTTAAGTGTAGACCTTAATAGTTATTAAATTGTAATGTTTTCATTGGTATGTAATTAGCCTTAATCTTGGTACTGTGCATGCCTGATGTATGTTGATAAATGATATTGATCGTATAGACCAGTGGTTCCCAAACTTTTCAGACAGTGTACCCCCTGAGCAGTTTGGATCCTACCACGTACCCCCACCTTCTAAAAACTAGAAACAGTAGAAATGACATACTTTTATTTTTATGTTGCTCCTCACTAATTGGAAGGATGTGCCTGTTTACGGGAACAAAGGGTTTTAAAGTCTGGCATTATTGGTGACAATTTTAGTCATAGATCTCTCTCAGCATTTAGTCGATTTCTATATTTAGTTTTAAGCATTGTTAATGTTGAAAAAGCCGTTTCACAAAGGTACGTAGTGCAAAAAAGCCATTAACAAAGTTACAGCCTTGTTGGAAAGGAGTGTATGTTCCTCTTTCAAATGAAACCAAAAGTCAATCAATGGCATATGACTGTACTTTTCTTTTAGCCCACCATCGTTTGCTATCTCCAACAGACATTCATGCTCTTCTGTGGACAACGATACAAGATCCATGTTGCAACGTTGCACTGATATCATCAATAGTCGGATTATTGGCGTATCTAATTTCCCATTTCTTTCTTGTAGGTGATTTCCCAACACAGCTGAAATTGGCAAGGGTAACACCTATTTATAAGGGTAAAGGTAAAAAGAGTGATAGGAATTCTTATCGACCTATATCAACTCTTCCAATTGTAGGGAAAATTATTGAAAATATTTTGCACATGAGGTTATTACATGAAGTGAATGCATCTGAAGGTTTAAGTGAAAACCAACATGGTTTTAGGAAAGGTAGATCAACGCAAAGGTCCTTCTAGCATTTACGATTTTATCTATAAAGGTGATGACAAGCGGAATGGTAAGGTTTGGAGCTGTTTTTGTTGATCTTAGGAAAGCATTTGATTCAGTACCTTTTTACCTCTTTTAATAAAACTAAAAACCCGGTATAACATAAGTCCTTATTTGTTATCAATAAATTTTCGGTTACTTTTTAAAAAGAAAAATGTTTATCAATCTTGCAAAAAATAGTTCAAAAGTATTCAATATATTTTGTGGAGTACCGCAAGGATCAATATTAGGACCCCTTTTATTTATTCTTTACATAGATGATATATCTGCTATAATGGGAGGAATCAATTATATTTTATATGCTGATGACTTGGTCTTTTATTTAGGTGTGGATGTTGAAGAGATCGCAAGACGTCTTCAAGAAGTTTTAAAGAGGATGGATGATTGGTTTAAAACTCAGGAACTTGATATTAATTATAGTAAAACAAATTTTATGATTTTTCATAAGGCTAATGATAGAAGCATGAATGATATTCATTTGACGTTGAATTGTAATGGTAATCTTATTTCTAGAGTATATGAATTTAAATATCTTGGAGTTTTCTAAGATTGTAATTTAAATTTTAAGAAACATTATGAATATGTATGTAATAAAGTATCATCAGCAATAGGAATTATAAGTAGAATGAAGAGGTTTGTAACAGAGAGAATGTTGAGGTTACTTGTACTCCACTTGCATCATTATTGGGGATGCTAATATTAACATACTAGACCACCCCTCTCCAGGCCTAGCCAGCCAGGAGTACATGAACACTATGGCGATACATGGGTTTAATCCTCTAATAAACGGCCCTACGCGTGAGACTGCTTCCACTAAAACGTGTATTGATCACATATTCATAAAGAAACAACACCACTAACCCTTACCAAAATTATAAGCAGTCAAAGATGTGCCATAACGTTGTCAAAAGGTTGTTACAGCGCTGAAACATAGTTCTAAGATGAGAAGACTAAGTTTTGGATGGTATTAAAACCATTCCCCAAAAAGTAGTCTAAAGTATCTACACCAAAACATTACCTAAACATCGCTAAAACATAGTGTAAACATAGTCACGCAATTCGCTAAAACATAGTCAAATAATAGTTTGAAAGAATCTCCCCTAAACATTACCAAAACATCGCTAAAACATAGTGTAAACATAGTCACACAATTTGCAAAAACATAGTGAAATAATAGTTGAAAATATCCATCATTGAAACACCGTGGAAACATAGTCATATAACCAAGTAGTAAAAACATCATCAAAAGGTAGTTTGACAGTAGTATATCCATCTCCAGAACATATTAGTGTCTTCAAAGGGAAGGGATTATTATTCAAAATAATCAGTATTGTGAACTAGTCAAAAGTTTTAACTAAAAACTATAACTGTGAGTTTAATTCAACATTTTATAATAATATCATGGTATTAATAATTTACATTTTAAATTTTTACTGTTGATTTTTAAAATTTTTTCATAGAAATTTCACATTCGAATTTCATATAATTATATAATGAAAGCTGCATTTGACTAGTTCAGTAACCAAGATGGATACTGTTTGTTGATGGTTTGTTGCTGTTGCTGTTCCTGACTTCTTCGAGAGAAAACCTGTGCATTGTATTCCATACGCATATTGGCCCAAATATGTAAGTATTTTTTACTGTTCACTAAGTGCTAAATCATTGTTTTATGCTCAAAACCACTCCCTAATGGCCTAGGTGTGGCATTACACAGCCTCACAGGGCCCCGGCCCATTGATATTAAACCCCTAAATAGATGTCTAGGCCTATGCCCGGCCAGAAAGCTAGGCTAGGCCATAGATACTAGTGTATAACCCCCCCCCCCCCTGGCCCAGGCCCTAGGCTTTGATGGTGCCCTATGCGGAATTGCGGGGCAGGTGTTTTGTAAAATGTAAAAATGTAAAATGTTGTATAGCCCAAAGTTTACAAAGATTACAGATGTACGGTGTACCCTAAGTGTACTGTGTAGGGCCTATAGTCTAGGCCTAGGGGCTAGGGGCTAGGACTTAGGCTACCCTATTATTGTATTGTATGTATTGTATTGGGGGGGGGGGGGGGGAGCGTAGAGTTAGGCCTAGCTAGGGATACACAAAAGTTTTATGTGTAAACTATAAATGTGTTTGCACTAGTAGTTACGCTAAATTATTTGGGAAATAATATAGCTGCTAGGCCTAAGCCTAGGGCCTATAAGTAGCATAAAGGTGCGTTTACTGTTCAGCGTTTGGTGCGACGCGGTAGCCGCGAATCGCACATCGAAATCGCACGTATCGTTTACTGGTCCCGCGCCGCGCGCCCAGGCGAGTATTTTGACTTTGCAAAATACAACACAAAGCACGGAATTGTGGTAATCTCGCAAGCGACGCGCGGAAAATGTTCAACCAGTTCGAGTCTAGCGCAGCTGGCGCGCCTCGAGATCGACCAAATCGCAAGCCGCCAATGTCGCGGCAACCCAGTTCTCTGATTGGCTGCGCCCGATTCGCGCGAGTCGCGGCGCACCAAACGCTGAACAGTAAACGCACCTTAAAGAGGCATGTTGGACTTGGACATAACCCTAAAACTGAAATTGGGCCAGCCCAGCAGTGCAATTCTATAAGTTTGTTACCTATGGAGATATCAATCGCTATCCGGCCGGCACGTTAGCATCAATTTTGCGTATCGCCCGAGTCTGTTAAAATATACGATGTTGTTACGTTAGCGATTAATATAGGGTAACGAGAAAGGAAATGGTGACACTAGGCCTACCCAAACCACTGCTATTAGAACTGTCAATTCGAATTTGTATTATAGGCTACCACAATAAATAGTTATTATGATCATATGGTGCAGGCCTATGTTGCTTTTTATTAAATAAAATAAACATTGGCAGAAGTCTTTAAAGTGTAAAACATGCACTTATTGCCAATTACAAAGCTTTTACGATTTCCTCAACCATGCTTCAACCCAACTCGCCAAATAACCTAGTCTGTGGTAGGAAATGTACAAGTACCTATCTCTCTAAGCGCCACCGCTACTGTAGGCCTACGCTTTATTATGGTTAAGCTATGTTTGGATTTGCACTTCGAATTTGTTTATGAGATTTTGTTTTAAAAAATCAATATAAAATTGTAGTAGGCTAGCCTTGTGGAAATATGTAAACTATGATGGTTGAAAAATGTAGAACAATGCAATTAGGCCTAGCAGAATTTAGGTTATGCAAATGATTAGGTAGGTCTAAGGAAAATGTGGGTTATAAAGTTAGGTTATTGTGTCCATCTACCAAAATATAACTAGAATAGCACACGTACTAAACGCTTATTTAATCATTGTAGGACTATGCCTACTGGAATATGCCTAATACTTGCATGGAAAATAATTAGGCCTAAACTACTTCAAGCTACAATGGAAAAAGTACGCCCTAGTTTATTCCGAATTTAACATTTTTGGAGATGCAAAATGTTTTGTTATGACACTGTTGTTGTTGTTGTTGTCGAGTTTTTAAGGCCACAAGCATACCGGTTGTAGTTTTCACCCGAGATTTCACGGACCAATCCGAGCCAATCCCTTGCCGGCCGCTTGACCAATCCATAGCCGTATCGACTTCTCCAAGATATTTCGGTGAGAAGTTGTCCTTTTTTCGAACGTGATATCGCAATGTTTCGATATCGTAACCAACAGAATCGCAGTTTGCCACTTCTCACTGAAATTCAACTCACTGTCGAATTGTGACTTTGTGAGAGAAACAGAATAAGGGGGGTCCAGGCCTCAGCCTAGCTGTCATGCTGCTAAGGCTAGCTCTGAATGAAATGTTTCTTTTCAGATGCCGACCAGTAGCGTTACCAGTTCTTCGAGTAAATATCTTCCGTAGCCAACCACCAAGGTCCCACAAATTGGCGTCGAGTTGAAACGAAGACTTAGGCCTATTTACCGTGCAAAGTGCAAATTTATGCATTCAGAACTTTTACTTGCACGTTGCACCTTTGTTAAATTTTGGCCTATTGCTTTAAAACTGAGCTCAAAAAGTTGAATGTTATTTTAAAATAAATTGCATTTTAATTATCACTTAGGCCTATATACATTACTTAATTTTACTGGCTACCACCAATTTCATAATGATTTATTTCCCATACCATATCTTAATCCTGGCATTTAGTGTGCTGTAGCCAAATGCAGATACTTGTGATGAAAATAAAATGAATCTTTGTTTTGATAGGCTATAGCTAGCCAAAAATTGCATTGGTTGTGTTTGTTACAATATTCAAAATTTTGTTTTTCACAAATAACTGCCTCTAGCTATAGTCATTGACTATGTTTTCAACTAGTAATGACTACCTTTTGGCGACTATTTGGAATAGTCGTCAAAAGGTAGAGGAACATCGTAAAATAGTCGCCAAATAGTCGTCGACTATGTATCAACTAGGTAATGACTACCTTTTGACGACTATTTGGATATTATTATGAAGAGCAGGAACATCGTAAAATAGTCGCCATTTAGTCTTCTGAACATGTTTGACTAGTAGACCATACACATATCTAGTTGTGTATTGGCACTGTGTATTTGTAAGATTAAATGATGTTTTTGGATATTGTTTCAAAGGGTAGCTTAAACATAGTTTATTGACTAGGTTCTGACTACTAAAATTTTAGTAAGGTTTTTGTATGTATACATACAAAAACATACCACCGTGAACCTAGTCAAAACTAACTCTAAACATAAAAAAATAAAACCTTGGGCCACTACTGGACTAATCACCTCAATAAGACACAGAGACAAATGGAACATGAAGTTAAAAAAGAAAATGCTCTATGTATAAAGCTAAAAAAACCACTAGACCAGCATGAGAACTCAAGGTACAAACTATACAGGAATTATCTTACACAATTAATTAGAAAAACTAAAGAAGACTTTTACCAAAACAAAATTCAAGAGGCTGGCAAAAATACGAAAAAAATCTGGCAAATAATCAATGAAGCCTCTGGATATGAGCCCAAGAAAGTCAGGTCCAATAACATGATCCCAGAAATAAAAATAGGCAATGATAATACAACTAAAAACACAGATGAAATTGCCGAAGTATTCGTTAACTATTTCTCAGAGGTTGGCCATAACTATGCTACTAACATACTAATAAGACTAAAAACCAAGACGAAAACAAATAGACTACCACAACAAACATAAAACGCCTCGGAAGTAGCCTGTTTCTTAATCCAGTAAAAGCAACGAACTAAGACATACATAACGAATAAAATGCCTATGCCCCAGCACAGACAGTATTCAATAAAACAATCAAATTGGCATAAACATATCCTAAACGCATGCTATACTTTAATTTAAGTATACAACTGGTATTTTCCACTCTATAAAACATCAATTACTCTCCCATCGTTTAGCCCCTAATATCGCAGACGTAAGAAAAAAAAGCTGTTAAAGAAGG
>JAMZAV010015402.1:0-33849 GCA_024449915.1 Sweltsa coloradensis | reverse complement strand
CCACTCGTTGGTAGCTATGGCAGACGGCTTCGTTCTCCTCGAGTCTGTCGCATCCAGTTAGTGAGGAACCAATATGACTGTCAAGGTTACACAGTCCTTTCGGATGGGACGTTAAGCCGTTGGTCGATGGTCCCCTATGGTACTTTTCGAAATGAGTAGTCTACGTGCCGATACCGGGTTTTCCCTCCTCCCTTCTGTTCATACTTCATCCTCATTTATCACCACTAACACACACCATATGAGACGTTAAGCAATATCCAATCAATCAATCACTCAAATCAACTCTGCCAGAGAGTATAGCCAAATTAATAACATAGGTAACAAAAAATGGGCATGAGTGATTTGTACAATGTAAACGCATTATTTATCTATCGAATATATTAATATTTGAATACACCATTGCTGCTGTTTTACATCAAGTTTTATAAATCAAAAGAAAACATGTGTTCAACGTTTAACAACAGTTCAACACACGAATTCTACTAAACATGCAATGAAAGCTAACAGCAGTAACTAAAAAACAATAAATAATAAAATTATTTGTATAATTATTTATAAAATCACGAAATGATGATGTAAAATAATGATTATCCTACATATTAATCTACAATATGAATCTATAGCACAATATTTTCAAATAAAAAATCCACATAACATAAAGTCATTAATTTATTTGATAAATATACAACTTATGGAGTTGTGTGTATACCAATATCTTACTAAATGTAAACGTTCAGAAGCAGCTGTTCAGATTCTGCAAAGAATAGAATGGTTCGCTTAACTCCTTGCGAACATTTGCATTTTCTTTCTCAACATTTTACATTTATTTTCTGTCAATTTCGTCGAGCCGTGCTTTCTTGATACCAATATGAAAATGTAACGCTTTCCTGAAAGGATTCTTAATAGCTAGAAGGGAATGTAATTCGAGCCATTTATCTTTTCACGCCTTCAGGGGCAACCGACGATTGCAAAAGTAGCTATTATTACTCAAAAGATGTCCAGTCTGTCCTTAACAATGTAAGCTAACGCTTTTGTCATGCTAAGAGGTTTACTACCACGAAGACAAAAGGAATATTGGAACGTCTATAAGTATTGAAGAAGAGAGCGAATAGATGAAATGGTTTGGACATGTGGTTAATGTAATGTAACGTACGGAGAAAAAAGGTGAATTCTCGTGCTAAAAATTGCAACCGTTACGAGAAAAGCGGAATGAAATACAAACATTGAGTTTAATTAAAACTTTTAAAACACTAGAGAAAATCAGTTTTTTTTATCAAGATTGTTCCATTTATAAATACAAAAAGGTCATTCGAAGCGAACTTTAGGCCTATAGATGTATTTCACATTGGTTTTTATCTGATATTTAATTACATGTTTCTAAAAATATTTAACATTAAGTGATTGTGAAACAAGATCAAGAAAAGCGACGCCTGCAGCATAGGTCGGCTTAACAGAATTAAATCTTTATTGGCCCTAGAAAAGGACCATGTTGTGTGGTTATTCTTGAATATCAGATGTGTCAGAATTCGCAGAACATTTTAAAGTTAAATTTTGATCACTCTTATCAAGACAAAAAGCTGTTCTAGGACTTTGAAATACTTATTTTATTTAAGTTCAGCCTTAAATGATAATGTAAATTAATATTAACTTTTTGGCTTAGTTGCAAGTTAAACTTAACTTAATTCTAACATTCCACCTCATTAAAAAGGTCATGCACGTTGCTGCTTTTGGTAATGGTTATAACATCACATAATGTAAGATTAAGCAAGACGGCTAGAGAGAATCTAACAAGGCTGCGTTTAGTTAGACAGGAAGAAAGTGCAGGGGCTTTTGCCTTTCTTCGTGTTTATGAGGGTGCTTTGTAAGGGTGTATGTGACAACAAGAATAAGGCAATGCAGATATACGTGTGTTATCATTATTTCTATACTCATTTACATATTCAATAATGCGACAGAAAAATAATCTACAACTTATATTACGAATACGGCTTTAAAGAAAACATTTAAACAACCGGACATTTAAAAGTTGCTTTTAATTTTGGTCGTAAATACTTTTATTACAATTCCATCCCGTTGTTAGCAACCCTTTTCTGCAAGAAGAATGCAACAATAAAGCATCATCATTTTTTATATTCGATTTCAAGAGCTAGCACTAGCGTTCATCCGTAAATTCGTTTTATCTCATCTATTATTTAGTTTACATGTTTTCTAAGTTAAAAGTTAATAATATGAAGAGGAAATGATTTTTAAAACATACAATATTGCTTAACGTCATATGGGATCAAATGAATCGTGCTTTGCTGAAAATGTTGATTTGCTTTGAAAAGCTGGAAATCGAAATTATAATATCTCTTAAAACTATAAATACCAAAGAATGAAATTCTAAACAAAGGTAAAATTAGTTTTTTTGTAATACAAGCAAACTAATGAAAGTCTGTAGGTATTTTATTCAGGGATCAAATACTATTAATAATTGCCAACAGAAATTAGAGAAATCACAATAGTTATTTAAGAATTCTATAGTGTTAAAATTGTAGGTACCGTACAGAATAAACTTATTGTTACTGTGATTATAATTTATAAATTAGTTGATGTAATTTCATAAATTTGTATTTGATTTGTACACAAGCTTTTCTATGGGAAGAATTGTAAAAGTTTTAAGTTGGTTAATGGTATGGAATGTTTCATTTTAATTTACGTACACAATATGTATGTGCCAATGAAAGCTAATTTTAGCTAATAAAACAATCGATCTTATGATCTCCATTATTTCAATCGCGTTGCGAAGTTGCCAAAATTCCATTGTAGCTAAGGAACCAATTGAAACATATCTGTCTAAATTTGTTTAATCTACTCCGGAAAAATTACCAGTCTTCTTGATCGTCCTTTTTGTACTTTTTCACCAGAATTTACATTTAAAATTTAAAAAATGTGATTAATTTATGCCAGGCTAGGGCTTCTTAATTGTGTCTTCATTCGTTTGGAGTCCCGGTGCTATAACGTTTAACCGGCCATAATATGTTAGTAATTATTTAAACTTTTTTTCATACAGCTAAAGCGTGATGTAAAAACGTACTTTCCTTTAAGAATGTAACTCAAGTTTTGTGCAGGATAGGATTCATTAACATCTCTATGGACATCTCGCACGTATTGCATGTTTTGTTGTTATTTGTCCCGACAAAGGCGGAAGGCTGATATAGGGCAACAAAATGCCCTCTGCAGCCTATACATGTGGGATCAGTCTTAACTCGGCTATTCTTAGCTCGCCTACATCAATTAGTAGTGGTATTTCAGGTGAAATTGCCCGCTTCCAAGACCCACACGTTATCTACTTTAATTAGGTCGTAGGAGGGGTTTTCTTGACCGCTCGCCAACGGCAGGTAGCCTTTTACAAAATGGTTATGCGACTGACCGGGCAGTTTGAATTTTCGAAATTTAACGTTGACATGGGCCACTTCCCGGACAGAATTTCGGCCTCCAATATACCATCTCTCTTCGATGCGCCAGGCAATCAATCACAGTCAAAGGGGAACTGCCCAACGTGCCCAGTACCAAATATTAAAAAATAGGCTACAAAAATTTAAAATTATACGGCCTACCAGAGTGGTGGACTACGCCTATTATGGATGCGTTAAGTCATTCTAAGGATGAGGGTGGAGTGATAATGTAGTAAAGAGGCTCAAGTGCCATACTTGGGAAGGAACTTTAAAAATTAAACGAGTTCCATTTTTCTGTTACATTTTAAGGCGCGCGATCCTTTTTAGTGTTGAGGAACTATAGTGATTAAGTTAACATTTTAAGGGAACTTTTTTAGAGAGATTTACTTCCTTTTTCTGAGGAAACTGGAATTGATACTGAATGGTAAACTAACATGAAATACGTGAATACATCTAGCTTAGGGGCCTAGTTCGTCAAGTCAAGGCGAAGGTCACCACTAAAACAAAATGGATTACATAAACCTAATATTCTTATATTTCATAACATAACTAAGATAATATTTTCATTGTTGTGGATATAACATAGCACTAGACAACCTTGGATTAAATGTAAAAAGATATATATTAAAAAGGCACAAAGTGAGCAACGTTTCGAGCAAAATTCTATCTGGGAAGTGCCCTGTCAACGTTAAATTTCTGGAATAATTTAAACTTGCAGGTCAGGTCTCATAACCATTTGAAAAGGCTCGCTGCCTTGGTAGGGCGAGTCAAGAAAACCCCTCGACGACCAACTAAGTAGATTACGTGGTT
The DNA here is from genome assembly GCA_024449915.1 of Sweltsa coloradensis. Lineage (NCBI taxonomy): Eukaryota > Metazoa > Arthropoda > Insecta > Plecoptera > Chloroperlidae > Sweltsa > Sweltsa coloradensis. Next base: position 29,602 of record JAMZAV010015402.1, on the reverse strand, counting down.
CTTGGAAGCGGGCAATTACACCTGAAATACCACTACTAATTGATGTCGGCGAATTAAGAATAGCCGAGTTAAGAATCTACCCTACATGTCAAAGAAACAGTAACGTAAACACAAGAAGCACAATGAATAGGAGAATGAAGAAGAAAATGAGAGGAAAAGTAATCATGCATTGCAAGCAGATGTGATGCCATGTGCGTTTGGTCTACACACGCAACTGCTGACGGTTGCCACACACAAGCGAGGGAAATCAACCCAAAATCTTCACTGACTAATTAATAATAATATAAATTCTCGTCGGACTGAGATTTACTAATGTGCTACAAGAGACACGCCAGATACGAGTCATATTTTTACAAGTGGCGTCGCGATATAGAGACGCTGCAGCGTTACGCGTAAAAAGTATTGTCACAACGTCACTTTTGGTAATAGTAGAATATACCCATGGTTTCTTGTCAAACCCTGAGTTAACATATAAGAAAGGAAATCCAACAAATCAATAATATTCATACGACAACGCAACTATAATTAAAGCTGTAGTTTAGAAAAACGTATTGAGATTAAGGAAAAACGTAATGCATTAAAAAAAGCTTAACAAAAGTTATTGGTTTTATCAACATTACATGTTCTCTCAGTGCAGTGTCGTCCATTACAAACCCACCATTTCAATACGCCAAATTAATTTAATTGCAACTGAGAATTAATTTATGAATCTTGGTTTTTATTGGAGCGAAACGGCTAAAGTAGCTTACCAGCATAGTTTGAATCCATTGGAGGTATGGCATACCAGTTTGGGGTAGTACGACACATTTAGAGATATATTTAAAAAAATCCAAAAGAGGTTCCGAGGTAATTGCGGGATTAGGAATCAGAGAATCCTGTGTAGCTTACTTAAAAAAAAATTAGAAATAATGCAGTACTGTATTATGTATAGAATTGTTAAAAACTCATTGCTAAAACACTCGGATAGAAGCTTCAGTAATAAAAAAGAGCATGGACATGACACTAGGATAAAGAAAAATATTAGTAGGAAAGATGCAACTTGACAAGGAGGGACAAAAAAGGGTCTCACAGGAGAGCCTAACATTTTTTAAGTGTTAACCGAGAATATTCGAGCAGAAAAAGAAAAACTAGACAAATTCCTCCGAATACTCAAAAGTACCTGAAGAAAAAGCTTTCTACTCAATTTCTGATTTTCAAAAGGGGGCAAACAGTCAAAGAAACTAGTGGGGCATAGAGGATAAAATTAGGTTCACTAGAAAATGAGTAAATTATAGTCAAGCAATAGTATGTGATAGGACATTTATTTTAGATGTTAAAATTTACATTTTATCAGGGGACAACAGGTTTATCATGTAGGATAGTAAATTGCAGTTACCATGCAGAGTTTTGTCGTATATACTTTCTACTATATCCTGTGATTGATGATTTAAGGTAAGTGCATAGTGATATGAAAATGTGTATTGTGGACTGAATACAATTCTTATGTGTGTGATATGAATGTAAATGTATTTTAATTTAATTTAAGGTACTCGGACATGTAAAATACCCCGGAAAACACGCTGTGCAAGGAGGTCAGCTTTTACAAAAAAATAAATTACAAATAAATACAATACAAACTTGGCACAATGCTCTTGGGTAGCCTAACTCATGTAACAAGACGTCATAAGAACATGATATATCATAAGTATTAAGCCTGTGCCAATATACACACAAAAAATATATGTATTGCAAAATCCACACCTCTTCTTGGTAGTCAGCATATTGTCACCGAAATCACACTTGTCCAAATTCCCGAAAACAAAATATAGCGAAATTTACATATTAGGTTGTAGAGTAGGCCTATGCCAATAAAATGGCCAAGACCGACAACAACTATGACTATTGACTACGCCAAAATTAAAGAGCAATGACTAATATCAGCAATCAAACCGTTTTCTTCTTACAACAATTTTTCGGAGATTAGTTTAGGTTATACAGTCTTGATTCACTTGTTTCAGGCATGTGATTAGGTGGACACTGAAGTGTTGTTCGCCTGCAAACAACACTGACACCCAAAAACTGCACCAACACGGCTGAGCTATATCACAGATGCAAACTACACTGTTCCACTGTATCATTCAAGTGTCTAATAACAGGTGTTTTGTGCAGTATTAACAGTTGTGAAGGGATGATGAAAGACTGTGGGTAAGGAAGTCAATCTCTTGCATTCACATTAACAAACAATAAAATGTTGAAAAAACACTTTCGGCCAGGATTGTCCCGGCCCGAGGCCGGACCACGAAATGCGGGGCTGTCGATCAAAGATCTGTGCGATACACTTGAGCTACTTACTCCCGTGTATCATGAATTACAAATAACTTCAAATATTTTAAAAGTTTACATTAAAGTGAATTAACCGATGTTTTAATACACTATTATTGAATTGATACCTACATCAAAACGCACGTAGAGTTAAATTTTATTTACTCTACTTTTTTTACAAAAAAAACAAACAAAATTGGGGTTAATTACTGCTTAATAATTGGATCTAAAATGTATATTCAATACAATCATGGTTTGAATTTAATTGGACAATGTTCAGTATAAATTGATATAAGAAGTTGTAAAAAGCATTACGGTAGGAAAAAGTAGCATATTTTAAAGTATCAATAAAAAAATAATTAAATCCTCATTTTGGTACAGTAATAACTTTTAATGAAGTAATCCGAGTAAACTTTTATGTCAGTTCCTCTTTTATACCTTACGATAATTTTTTACACAATATGGGATTTTTTTTTATCATAAATCACTTGTTTGTTAAAACTCACAGATTCAAATTTTGATAAATCATAATTAATTCAAATAAAATATTAAATATAGTTTATAAATCATATTGATAAATGACATAAATAACTATGTATAATTTTGTTTGCATAGTAAAAAAATTGTAAAACATTAAATAAAACAAAATGGCGGCTAAAATTTGAGTAAACTTTTTTATTTACGTATAATGTATAAAATAGTATGTATATTCTATAATATGTTGAGTTTATCATAAGAATCAAGAAGAAAAATGCTGTAAATTTAAGTTTGACATAGCATGACGCCATTCTGTGTTGGTCATGTCATAGACTCGAAGTGTGACAATTTTTATTTGTTAGTAATTATTTTTGTGGAAATCTGTTATAGGGGCTATGTAAAATTGTTATTAGGCGTCCAGGTGGATTCCAATACATTTTCTGTTACTCTGTAAATTCATTATAGTTAGTACTTACTATAGTTAGCCTGTATAAAATATATTGCTTGAGTTTAGCGGGTTTAGGGAAGGTTTGGCCCTTGTAATTTTAATTCCCATTTTATATGAAATTCAATGTTATCTGTGCATTTTGCTGCAGAGAACAAAAATAAAGGTTATCATTATTACGTATTCCGTATTGATATTCGCTGAAAATAGGGCTAAGGATATTTGTGAAGAAATGGAGCTGCTTTTATAAAAAATAATAGTGAAATTTTCGAATATGTAATATTATATTTATTTCAGTTACCACTTTTTAACAGTCAACGTGCTTAATCAGTAATCCATGCAGAAATAGAATGTAGGTACTATATATTATAGCATCTGAGTTAGTATTCTTGCAAACCAGTAACAGCCGTCTTTGATTTTTCACTAAAACTATAACAGATAAACAAGCCACCAAGTGGTATAAAATAAACCATTGAAAATTTAAAATATAGTAAAACTGTTTTGGGGTATCATGTCAAAATGATAAAATCTTGGAATGGTAAATATTTATTGGAATTTCCAGTTGTTGTGGTGAGTGACTGTTCTGTGGTTTAATAATTGGTAATAGATTAATTGCAAATAATAATAAGTGGCAATGATCAACATAATTTGCAGTAGGTAGAATAGGTTTGGGATAGCAACAATGAAGCATTCACTTAGTACCAGAGCACAAATGAAGATATACAATATTGATAATAACTGAAAACCTTTCCAGGGCAGCAAGTAAAGGTATAACATTGATCATTTTTACCAGTGGCGTAACACTGCCGGTTCCCAATGCCAGGCCCCCGGCCGAGAGGGCCCCCACAGGGGGGCCCAGACGATTCCCCTTGAGAAATTACTATTTTTATGTTATTTTCTATAATTTCGTACAAGATAATGAATACAAATTTTTGAGTTGTAATAGGATCTTCACTTTTCAAATCTCACTGACTTTTTTTACGTGTTTTTAGGTCATCTAAAGTTGTAAACTCGCAAATTTTCTCGCCTTCGGCGATTATAGGCACCAACAACAGCTTCCCTTTGTGTATCTCTCAAATAGGTATGAGGCCTGGGTTTGTGGGGTTTGTATTCAAAAATAACAATACGTGATAATAAGCAAACTTCCATATGAAAAGAGCGAAAGCCTGCTGCTTGAACGAGACGTTAGAATCCTTTGATTTGTCTTCCTCACAAGTCGTGTTGCAGTCGAAGATCTTAACATCTACCGATTGCTGTTTTGATTAATTTACAACGAATAAACTAGGACCCTTCGCAAGCCCATACGCTTATCAACGAATGCACATGATGAACTCAAAAAAATTCTGGGAAAATACGAAGATGCAAAAAAACAGCTGAAGAACTTGTGCCCTTATGGAATGGAAGCAATGAAAATTTGCTCTTTTCTGCAAGTTTTCCCGATGGTGTACTACACGATACTTTTTTTTAACAATCCCTTAAACAGTTGTCACCACTGAACATCCTTTTCAAAATTAAAAATTAATAAAAAACAACTAGCTTAGACAGTATATGGTCAAGAAACGTTTGATGATTGAGTGTGTTGTCGTGGAGCAGAGGGGAAGCTCGAACTATAATCCAGGACGTCGTCAACGTGTTTGCTGAAACAAAGCTTGACAAAAAACATTCAAGGTGATTTAAAAAAAAATAAAAATTAAAAGTAGGGTATAAATAATTAGGATTTTTTTAAGGGGGCCAACTTTACTTTTTTGCCCAGGGCCTCACGATTTGAAGTTACGCCACTGTTTTTACTAGCAACCACTGCAATGAGAGATGGAGACATGGGAATTTTTAGGTGGATGGTTGATCTGTGTCAAATTTATAAAATTTATTGAAATTGGCTGAACGAGAAGGAGTGAACTTATGAAGAAAACACAAAATTAAACACATTTTTTGTGTTTTCAATCACCATACAAAAATAACATTCAAAAAATTAGTGTAAGTTATTTAAGAGAATTTTCTTTTACACAAATTTATTTGTAAAAAGCATAATCAGAGCTGTTAAGCACAAATAATCAGGTATTTAAAATTAAGGTAGACTAAATAAAACTTCACCATTTAAAATCAACTTTGCAAGAACGGAACATACCTAGTACAATCAATTTCTCTATTACAGTGATACATGCAAAGACAAATGCCTTGTTAATTTTTTTTACCTTCAAAGAACAGTCCCAAAATCATTCAGCCTTCTTCCTGAAGAATTTGAAGGAAATAAGTGGGCCTTACAGATTCACCATAAACCTTGCAAATATCATAACATTAAGTGCAAGTTGAAAAAGCTTTTCTTCCAACAGAGCACAATTTTAGCACGATTATTTAAAACAACATTGCCATTTAGTAATTCAAGGCATATTTCAAATAAAGATAGTTAGCAAGGCGATTCCAACGTATGATGTACATTAATGCTATGATACCAGGACCGTTGCCATACACAATCTTTATCGAAATAATGGAAAGGGCGCAATTTATTCAAGACAGTGATCATTGGATGAACAAGGGAAAAGCCAAAAGTAACCTTATTTGACATGGTCTAATTTTCACAATAAATTTTGTTACTATATGTTTGTTTGTACCAATCCACTATGCAAGATAGTTGATACTGATGGCAATAAGATACACATAAAATTAATGCAAGAACAAAGGGCAACGTAAATGATACCTCACAAGCATTCTTAATAATTCTCTTGCTTTGCCACATAGCTAATTCTCATGGTACTATACAAATACTCTTATTAAGGCCGCTTGTCTTATTCTTAAAAATATATTTGGTAATATTACTATTACAGCCAAATAATAATATAATAACAAGAACAATAGCGCCTAAAAGGTATTGAGGATACACATTATTTCAATATAGATATTAAAATACATGATAATTATTGCTATTACATTTAGTATACAAATATTAAATTTCTATTTTCCTGATGATAAAATAGGTTCATTTGATGTACTTGAACTATTGCTAGGCATGTGAAGACTGCAGGACTATCCAAAATAAATTTTATTATAACTTATCAGTAAGGTTTTATAATTGTCTGTGCCGGTATTGATTTATAATTAAGAAAATATTATTAAAGCTAGATCTCCAGTAATGTATAATGTAAGCAATAGATAAATATGCCCAGTATAGTTTAGATTGGAGAAGGGTTGACAGGTTGGGAAAGCATAGAGAACATAGAGTGCTCTTCTAGGTTCATCTTCTTCTTTTCATGTGGCCACACTGTTGGCTTTACTAGCCATCACACCATCATAATTTTCATGTACAGGTGCTACATGAAGTTAAAAAACTTGTGCATAGAAAGCACAAGGACCACTCCACTTACCCTGTTTTGGTCAATTCAGTTGTTCTTTTTAGTAAATTTTAGATCAAATGAAATTTTACTCTAGGTAATCAATACACCCACACTTCATAAAACCATTCTATATTTCAATCGATGCTTTCAAAGTTTGAACGAAAAATTCATTTGCTCTAAGTGCGATAAAGAATAGATCAAGCAATAACTTCTTCAACGAATAGTTACGCATTTCACAATTACTTAAGCATTTGCTTTCTACGATAAACCAATAGGAAACTAATGCATCTACCCACATGCAATGCCACTATGCACAAGTAGAAGTAAATCAAATGAACCCTATTGATGGACCAAACATAAATTAGTTTACATAATACATTCGATCCAAAAAAATTTCATGATTAAAATTCCTTAAATTTACAGGCAGGGCTTCATATACGGGGCAAAACTAGTACAGTATTGCAAACATGCCTAACGTAATATCATAGATGGTTATTTGAGGCATTGTGACAAAAAACAACACTATATTATCAACTCTCGGCAATATGCTCTGGAGGGATTTCCATACTATCAATGGAAAATCAAGTTTTTCATTGTATATTTGCCTATGCCTTACAAAATATATCAACCTAATGCCGACCCTCTATTACCATCATGCAAAACAAGATATAATTCACGCATCTACTCACATAACTTTGAAATATTTAACATTGTGATAGGTATAAGACTGTTGTGTATGGTATATACTCTTTTCATATCACAAGAAAACATGCTGATAAAGAGGAGAGATTAATATTGACATCATTTTTTATGCACAATTTATAAACGTATTTACAACTACATACTTGAAAGACACATTTCATGTTTCAACAATTATTAAGTAGAACACGCATAATTATTTATGCGAAGGCTACTACCTGAATAAAGTTCATGCCTTGTTAAGAAAATAATGTCAGATACAAACTATGCGACAAGATGCCCTTGGAAAAAACAGTGAACAAACACAAGATGCTATGGAATAATATAAATAGTATATGTATGTAGTGAAATGACAAGTTTAAAATTATTATATTACGGATGGGAATATATTAAAATTCCAAAAAGGTGGAAGAGTAAGTCAAAAAGTGAGCTGCATGTTCAAAATTGCTTGTGAGTACTTGGAAATCAATTTTTATTTTCATTACCAGCAATTAGCATCTCAAGCATAGAGTATCAACTCGACTATACATAGTACTGTTGATCTTTCTGCACTATTACCTTTTTGAAAACACTTTTTGAAAAAAGATTAAGCATATTATCGAATATTAAATTTAATGATTGATGTCAAGTCTGAGTGTTAGTCTCAAAATCGATGACGGAGTAACATTTAATCGCATTTTAAAATATTATCTCTCTCCAAAATATTTTAACTATGAAGAACAAGGGTATGGCCCCCAAAAATGTTGTGCAATGAGGGACACGGACAATTAAAAATAGAAAATGAAATAGATGACGAGTTGCAAACTTACGTTTTACTCGCACATGCCTGCAAAATACTAATCATGACTTATTTTGTCGACACATTTTTCATTGCTTACATTAAAATGGAAAAATACTTTAGAAAAAATAGGAGTTGGACAACAAACTTTAAAGCATCCTTATATATGTAATGTGAAGCTTTGGACTAAAAATAGAGATGTTCAACATTATCAATATCTTGGAAAAAATCAAACCCTGTTTTCGATATCGATACCTCAGCGGTCATATGCGGAAATATCACAATATCGTAGCTTTCTCATTCTTAAAGTTAAAATATCCGCCATTTCTGCAGGTTAAATGAAACGCTTTTCTCACTCCTCCTACCGAGGATTAACATCGCCCGCTTGTGCCCTCATCAAAGCAAAACCAAGTCCGCTTACAACCATGAGCTGAACAGGATACGCGTACAGGCGTCAATTGCGCGGTTTTGAAGCGTCCCACAACGTCTACCTTGCTCTCTACTTCCCTAAGCAAGCGGCTCCAAGCCTGATGACAATGTCGTTGCTACGCAGGGCCATCTACTTGAGCACTCGTGATCTTTAAGCGCTAAAGTTCCTGCTTATTTATGATGACTGATGCATAAAAAAAAACATGTTTCAAGAAAAATTCACTTAAAAGCACAAAGCACTATGCATGAATTAGGCATCAATACAAGGCATCGAAAACAGACTAGCAATTACGTTAAGCAAAAATGAAATTTGCCATTTTCAAAAAGCGTAAAAAAATGTCCAATAATCACAATATTATCAATTATAATTTTATTACTGAATATACGAAGAAAGTGGGAGTTGAAGAGCCTCAAGTTCACGATGGATAAGGGATGACTACGATGGTATGGACACATGAAGAAGAATAGGATCCAAGACAAAGCATTTAATTAATGAATGACGAGAAAGAAGAGTGGACGACCTAGGGATAGATGGCAGACCAGATACAAAGCAGATGTGGAGGAGACAGGAAAGGATTGGGCAGTGATGGGAGATAGAGAGAGAGATGATGGGAAGATAGGAAAAAGTGGAGGAGAGTGTGTCGCACAAGAAGAAAGGAAAATATCCCCCCCCCGGAAATCAGTAGTTCGAACGAAAATGATGTGCGATCTTGGCGGGGAACGATTCAGATTCCTGGGAATGGTCAGGATCCAATGGTGGAAACATCCCTTTATCCAACTAAATAGCTGTTGTAAAAGAGTAGCATATATATTTATATTAATTTTGAAATTTACGAAATGGGGACACAAATTCTAAAAAATGGCATTGATATGATATCAAATATTGTCAATATCGTCGAACATCTTACTAAAAATAAAACAGGACCTTACTACTACATACTATTTTCAATTTGGCCTTGCTCCTAGTGTTGGGTGATAGTATTGACAAAAAATCGTAGGGACTAATCCGATAATCAAATGCACCAGGCTAACTACGTACTTTACAGAACCTTTTATTGCCAGGGAGTTTCCGATTGCAAATTAATTGAATTGAATTGTCCATTACCAGCTACAGTATCTAGTAGTATCTAGTACGTACTAAACTACGGTGTGATATATTACGTTAATCATAACAAGCCAATGATATTTCATACAATTTTGAAAATCTACTTTCATATATGTACACTTTTATAATGTCATGCAGAGACTACCTAATAAGGTAGGCCTACAGATACAGGTACCTAGGCCTAAGAGAACTGGTAAATATGACAGGATTAGTACAATAATAAAAATAGAACTGAAAAATTAATATTGAGGTAGGACATTACTAAAAGAAAAGCAATATGGAGAAGATGATCTACTATCACATAACAGTATTAAGTGTCAGGATCAGGGTGTATTAAATATTAAATACTCAATTAAAACACAAACAAAACACGCCAATAAATATTGAAGCCCACTGTAGAACGTAGTAAAGGGCATCATAGGGACTGCTCTAAATATTGTGACACAACAGATTCCGATGTGATATATATTGTTAAGTATCTTATTTGTAATCAACACTGTCAAATACTTGCAATCACTTTGCTCACAAATGAAGAAATTGTTGACTTTATGGTATACGATATACATACAGTACTTGGGCCAACTCTTTTCAAACTGCCAAACAGTATATTATGCCTGAATTTAATACATAAAGTACCACACCAGTATATGATGTGATATAATTTTGCTAAAAAGTTAGCCTCCAAATGTGCCTAATTTTCGCTTATCCACACACCTTGCCCGTTGAGCTACTGGATAAGGATAAGAGAAAATACTAAAGCATAACTTGTAAATAATTTCCAAAGAGATAGTTTGCTTGGCATAGTTGGAATAATACTTGAAGTAGAGAGCGTGCCGTATGATCACAGTGTGGTGAAGTACGGCACTGACTCCGTGCACTAGATCGTAGGGGAAGATCTGCCGTCACTCGTCAACAGTTTTAGATATGGCCGTAAACCTGCTCATCTTGGGGGGTTTTGCTAAGTAGAGGAAAGTTGCGGCAGTTTCGTCAGAGTAACTCTTTATCAGTTGATTCACACTAAAAAACAAAACACACAAACCCAATGTTCAGCTTTACAGGATTTAAGTTAATATAGGTTTAATTTAGAAATAGATTCATTGTAACTAGTATATCACCATCAGTCAGATCATTTATAAGAGGAGACTGAAAGTGAAATGAGGAAAAAAAAAGTGAAAAGACCACATTTAGGGGCTTTGAACTGTATGCTGATAAATCGATAAAATTTAAAAAAAGAAAAAAAAAGAGAAATGATCAAGCTCGAAGTGAATAAAATAAAATGGTAGGAAATGGATCAATGGAAGACGGGGCAAAGTGTCGTAAAATAGTGAAAAAAAGGTAGATATAGATACGGTGGTAGTGTTGTAAACAGCAGTAGTTTGAGGAAGGTTCATTTAATGGCTGAGGGTGAGTGGTTGACAGTTCAAAACTTAAATACCTTATACCTAGCAGAATGTTATTAGGGCAGTATTTAATTAGTAATTATATTTGATATAGTTATTGCATAATGGAATATTATGAAAAGAGTAGCAACAAAATAATTAAATCAGCTAAAAAAACAAAAACAAAAAAACACTTCTTACTCAACCTGATTTGGTGGCCACAAAAAATATTAACACACACACATAGCTCTATAAATTAATTTGCCTAGCAATTCTATCCTTCTTCTTCTTCATTTCATTTGCCCAATTTTTGGCTTACTATAGGACATTAGGATTTTTGGTTTCCATTAGAGAGAGAGGGCCCTAAAAATGTGAAGACAATATATTGGTTGGGTTGGGATCATCACATAGTTTGTGTAGAGCACAACACGTTGGTCTTGTGTTAGCGTACTGCTTCCAATGCAGAAGGTCCAGGGTTCGATCCCGGTACAAGTCAGTAGTTTTTTAGCTTCTGATTTGGATTAAGTCCATCAGTTCGTGTCTTAGGAGTTTGTAAACGGTGGACTTTGGAGCCGTCCTAGCAACGAAGACATAATAAATCAGAGTTGTGCTGAACGGCATTGTTGATTTTCCTGCGTTTGATTCGCAGGGTTCGCCCTTTCCCAACCACTGATTGCTATATTTCCTATTAAAAAAATAACAATCTTTGGTTGGTTATCGCTCATTCGCCGATTCTCGGAAGCCTACAGGGTTGCTTAGGTCCCTTTGCTTTAAAAGCCCCCACTGAAAATCGTTATATAAACTGGAGTGGAGACTCTAAATACAATTTATTTATTATTATTTATTTATTTAAAGCAAACACACATTCTAAGTAAACTTATGTAAACAGTGTATCAACCTTGACTACCATTGTTAGTTGTTTGATTGGGACATGCTTGGAGAATTATAATTCGTATATATTTGTTTATAATAAAAATAGTACCTCTATTCAGAGAACTGCTTCACAAAGGTTACTGCTGAAAGCAATGTTTTTAAGAAGTAGGCATATTGTTTTGCTTAGGTGTATGGCAAATGTGATTAATATATCCCCCCCCCCCCCAAATAACTTCACTTCATTTGCACACATATTTTATTTATATACAGCACTCAACAAGGAGAGATAAAGTGAATGCACATTTCACGTATCACATAGGCTAGTCATCAATTACACGAGTTATGGGCAAAACGTCGTGATAACAGGCTCCAATACTGGTTAATTACCACAGCCCCCACTCCCACCGTCCCCAAAACACACCAACTTATTAAAAAGGAAATCAAAGTATGTTTGTAGGTAGCCATGGACAGTTTTATTGTACCAGGCATTATTATTACTTTATTTACAATGTACTACCGATATACTGCAGCGGCACGGGCAGATCCAGGACCCACTGTAAGAGGGTGGCAATAGAGGTTGGTGTAATGTAACCCCGGCTCAGCCCCGTAGGGATTTTTTGAAAAAGAAGTTTGTCAAGTAGTGTTTAAATGGTTAGAGAAGGATAATTCAATAAGGTTTCATTAGATTTACCCATACAGGTTTGGTATGTTATTCATCAGTTGCAGGCTGTTATAATCATTTAAATAGAATAAAATGTAACTTTTTTCAGTATCAAGGAGGCGGGGGGCCAATCGCCCAAGCCATATTATACTCCGTAGTTGACTTGGTGTACCTGAGTAAGTAAGGCGTGCGGGTTGTCCGTAACAGTTGGTCTGGAAAAGAGTTCCCCTAGGGGTAGAGCTGGACCTCCACACAATGCGCAGACTGGTGGCACCAACAGGAACCTGGAATAGAGAACCAACCCAACCAAACAGAGAGCTTTCAGAAGGTAGCACAAACACATTTTTAAGAAGATGACATATTTATTATTTCCATTGAAAGTAGTTCCAACAAAATGTTCTACTCAAAGAATGTACAAGGCTGGTTCAAGCTGAAACACTTTTCAGCAACATATATTTAATATTTAATGTTCCTCCTAAATCGCACAAGGCATCCCAAACTTTTAAATTTTAATGTACACTGTTAGTTAAAGCTTTCTAGTGTGAAAAATCCTATCGGCTTGTTAGATTGGAGAAGGGTTGACAGGTTGGGAAAGGCCAAAGAGAACATAATCCAGCCTGAAGGGTGAACCTGGCCTAAACAACTTAAATTAGTGCAGTTGTCATTCAGAAGGTCGAAAAAAGTTTTGTCGCCCCCAAGCTCTTCAGGCTAGGATTCATGTTCTCTTTGCTTTCACACTGTCAAACTTATCCAATCTGTTAGTTTTAAAATTTAAATCACATTTATTTAAGCCCATTAATCCCAATGATCCACATTGTTAGGTAGGCCTACAATTATTTGGTCCCATAAAGTGTTCCATACTTAGTAATATGTGATATGCTTTTTTTATTGTCACAGTGGGAAATGTAGATATATTATATATATATATATATTAATGTACTCGGTTTTTCGGTTTCAATGCCACGTATATTTTCCCCAACGAAATATTACGTGAGCATTGAAAACGAAAAAACGAGTACATTAAAACTTTGGCACGAAAACCTTTAAAAACAATCACATATATATATATATATATAGATATCTATATATATATATAGTTTGCTGGTATATAGATGAGGCCTAAATGGCTAGGATACTTAAACTGGGAACCTGAATAAAACATGTTTCAGTGGGGGAAAGGTACAGAAATGTACATAATAGGTCAGCTACTTTAATTGATCATGTTATGCAAACATCACAAATGAAAAATATTATCAGTCAGGTATATAATGTAGGTTAGTGATCATGACATTAATTTCTTGTGTTCGTAAGATTAATAGCAAAAATTTTCTCCTAAAATTGTAAATACTAGAAATTATAGAATGTTGATTGGAAGCAAGTAGATGAAGATATCTTAAAGTGGTCCCATTAAACCACATGGTATGGCGGAAGTGCAGATGATAAATTAGAAATGTTTGTTAAAGTAGTCGTAGAACCTCTAAATGAAGCATGCCACAACCCCTGAAATAAGAGTTAAAAGGTAAGCCAGCCCCATGGTTAACGCAGAGATTAGGAAATCCATGCATAGGAAGAGACCACTGCGCAAAGAATTCAGAATTTTTAGAAGGCATTCAACGTGGGAGGAATACAAGAAAGTTAGAAAAAATAAGGTAAAATAAATCAGAGTCGTTTTTATAAGCGGTGAGGCCTTTTAAGGTCTCTTTTGATAATGATATTGCTTCAAAATCTTTTATGGTCAGTTTATAATAAGTTGACAGGTAACAAAGTGAAAAAAGAGTGTAGCATAGCCTCATTGACAGAGAATGGGGTATCCTACACTGTCCAATCCTGACATTTGCTCGTTGTTACAGAAAAAAGTTTTGTTGTGAACGATGTAGATTTTTCCAGTGAAGTGGTAAGTTTAAATAGATTTAAATAGAAAAGAAGCAGATGATCTCCCGCATGTAAGAATAACCATCAATGAAGAAGTTGTTTCAGCATAAACGCCTCTAAAATTAAAAGCTCGACAAACACTTCAAGAGATTCAATCCCCCCATAGTATTCAAGAAATGCGCATCAATAGTCGGATTATTGCGTATCTAATTTCATTTCTTTATTGTAGGTGATTTCCCAACCGCTGAAAATGGCAAAGAGTAACACCTATTTATAAGTGGTAAAGGAAAAAAGAGTGATAGGAATTCTTATCGACCTATATCAACTCTTCCAATTGTAGGGAAAAATATTGAAAAATATTTGCAACAAGAGGTTATAATGAAGTGGATGCATGTGGAGGTTTAGTGAAAACCAACATGGTTTTAGGCAAAAAGGTACGATCAACGTCAAAGTGCCCTTCTAGCATTACAGAGTTTATCTATAAAGGGATTGACACGCGGAAGGAAGGTTGGAGCTGTTTTTGTTGATCTTAGGAAAGCATTTGATTCAGTACCTTTTTTACCTCTTTTAATAAAACTAAAACCCGGTATTAACATAATACTTATTTGTTATCAATAGGCGGATTATTATAGTTCAAAAGTATTCAATATATTTTGTGGAGTACACACAAGGATCAATACTAGGACCCTTTTATTTATTCTTTACATAGATGAATATATACTACTTAATGGGAGAACAATTATATCTATATGCTGATGACTGGTCTTTTATTAGAAGGGTGTGGTGTAGAAGAGACGTAAGACGTCTTTCAAGGAAGTTTTAAAGAGGAGGATGATGGTTTTAAAACCAGGAACTGATATTAAGTATAGTAAAAAACAAAATTTTATGATTTTTCATAGCTATGATAGAAGCATGGAATGATATTCATTTGACGTGAAATTGTAATGGTAAGCTAATGTCTAGAGTATATGAATTTAAAATCTTGGAGTTTTCTTAGATTGTAATTTAAATTTTAAGAACATTGAATAGTATGTAATAAAAGTATCAATCAGCAATAGGCAATTATAAGTAGAATGAAGAGGTTTGTAACGAGAGAATGTTGAAGGTTACTTGTAGATTCCTATATTCACTTCTATTATTGAATTGTTAGTGGTTGGGCAGTAAGCCTTCTACCGAATATGTTGTACTTCAGAAGAGAATTGACCATCTGTTCGATCAATTCCTATGAGCCAAGATTTACAATCTGATTGCTTCCACGATTGAGGAAAAGAATGAACTATAGCGGACTGGTCAAAATAAATACAAAATATTGAAAGGTATGTATTCAGGTATTTTACCCAATATTTGTCAATTTTTGATCGTATAGAAATTCTATCTCTAATAAACTCTTTGAATGGTTCCTAAATTAATTTCTGAATCATTAAGAGGTATTCTGTCCTAGAGGAGTATCCTTTTGGAATTCAATTTCTTATGATATTAGAAACAGTTTACTGAGCTAGGAATAGTACAATTTAAAAGTAAAATTGAAGCAATGATAATGAATCGAAGAAAAAGAAGAATTGATTTTTACTTATTTATTTGTGGCATTGTCTCCTGGGTTTATGTAATGTTTAATTTTATCTTCATATGTCCTTATTTATGATTTGCTGTTCTCTTTGTTTGTTCATTATTGCTTTGATTTTGATGTATTCAATGTATTTCAATTGATATTTTTCTGCCTTATGATTGTCTGGTGCCGCACACTGGTGGAACTTGCACCTCTGAGTTAGGTGTCCTGTATCATTGCTGTGATCAGTTTTTGACATGAACAATTTTAAATAATTATATATTGATATACTTATATATTAGAGTTCAATTATCTTTTGCACTAAATTGTTATCAAGATTTGAAACCACAAGAATGATGGTTGAACACAAGAATGAAGATTTAGCGTCCGGTGTTTTTTCCGCGAAAGATTGATTACCCTTGATTTGCTGTCCTGACTTTTGGCAAAACCTCATTTCGTTTGAGTGGGATCGTTAATAAATCAGTTTTTTTCTTTGGTTTTTCTTTTAATGTTTTTGTTCTTTATTCTTTCTTTCTTTCTTTCTTGTTTCTTTTTTTTTTTTCTTCTTTTTCTTTGTCTTTTCTTTCTTTTTTTACCCTTTTTCCCCCATTTCTTGTCTTTTCTTTTATTCTACACCCTTTTTTATATTTGATTCATTCATAAATGCATTAAATATATTTTTTATTTGTTACCAAATTGTTGTGTAAAATGAATTGTTGTGAATGCTACTATTTAAATATCTACGAAAATGTAGGTTATTGTTGTTTCTGCATCTATGTAAATTTTTATTTAGTTGTCCTCCTTTGTAATCAGTTTTTATAACTGAATCGGATAGGACGTTAAATAAATTAAATAAATAAATAAAATTAAAGGACGCACAGCTTACCTTGAAAAAACGTTAGGTAGGTTGCACAGACATATCTATTTGTGTCGTGCACCTACCTAAACGTTTTTCAAGGTAAGCTGTCGTCCTTCTGTACCTTTCCACCACTGAAACATGTTTATCCATGTTCCCAGTTTAAGTATATAATATATATAATATATATATATATTATATATAATATATATAGATCCACATATTTTATTTCCATTCATGTTGGTAAGTACAACAGGAGATATGTGCAAATTTTAAATGGTGCACAAGTATAATTATGAGATATGAACTGCTGTTAAGTTACCTGCTGAATAGTGCATGCAATGCGCAGTTGAGTGTAACAGCTGCCGCAGCGGTGTTTCATTAGTGTGTTTGGTTCAGTTGAATTTTCACATAGAAACACTCGTAGATAGAGAGTTTTCCAGCCAGGGACCTGGAACAACAATCAAAGTTTTAAAGTTAAGTGAATAAGGTCTTTTATCTAGGTACCTACTGAGTCGTAACTCGTAACCCTTTTGCTGCAGAGGTCCAATTGTGAAGTTTGGAAAATAAGATACTACCCTTACAGGCCAAGAGGACACAATTGTGTAGATCAACTTTCAAATTTTAATCCGGGTACATAATAGTTTTTTCAAATCGACTATATTTTTTTTATTAAAAAACATTTTCCCCTATGCCAATGGACAAAAAAGAAATTTTTTTGGACAAGATTCAAAAAACAAATCTGAAAAAAATGCTAAAAATGGAAAAATGTTAG
The DNA here is from genome assembly GCA_024449915.1 of Sweltsa coloradensis. NCBI lineage: Eukaryota > Metazoa > Arthropoda > Insecta > Plecoptera > Chloroperlidae > Sweltsa > Sweltsa coloradensis. The sequence goes on along the minus strand of JAMZAV010015402.1, from coordinate 12,077 downwards.
GTTTGTCCCGGAAATGTAATAAATTCCTACTATTGCTTTTATTTGAGATAGGTACAAAAATGCAAAATATGCAACAAAAAAATACCAGAAAAATCTTAGTTTTAGGAATGTATTTCAAATTCGAATTTTTACTTCAAATGAAGCTTTTATTCAAAAGACAAAATTTCCCAACATTCCTAAAACACGATGAAATAAATTGAAAATCAGTAAAAAACTTAGAAAAATTTGAACTTTGAATTTTTGCTTAAAATGACTTAATTCAAACTTTAAAGGGAAGATGTACAATACTAACTCTGACGAAACGTGGGGATGACAGGTGATATTTCATAGCCACTAGCATTTCCTTTATCCCCCAAACACAATCTTGAATCCTCATCTTTGTTTTATGAAGTACCGGTACTAGACATTTTTGTACATAGTGTAGTTTTTTATAACACAGTGAAAGGGTCAATGATGTTGATAACATAAAAACAACAACTATTCAAATGCTAAGTGCTTACCATGGTGATAATGCATGCTAGTTGTAGCATAAACAAGCTTGATACACAGAACGGATCTGAGTCGCTCGGTGATAACAGGTTGATGGGCCAAACATCGATATACTTGATGCCTCCTCGCCTGGATACAAAACAACTTTGTAGGTTTCACAAACACAACTAAAGACCATTTTGATTAAAACATATTCTGTTTGTGTCAGGTATTATAGCTATAGCCTACTATCCCAAGGTACTGCCACCGAAAATAAAGTGCTGAACATTTAAATTCTAAAGATTGGCAATTAATATTTATGTTTACACAACATAACACACACAAAATGAATTTTCACATATAAATTTGTCAAAAATGCGCACGTCTTAGCCTCAACACGTGGGTGTTTTAACTTCTGCGGACTGAAAGTGGAGTAGATTATTGCACAGCCTTCAAACTCGATCTCAAAGCCCATGCCACACATTTTTAAGGAATAAGGTTTAAAGTGACATTTTGCATTGACATTTATTCATCTCTATTAAAGTATGTACGACTTTCACCACTCACTGGATTCTCTCATTGACAGGACTGAGAGTAAAGGAATAAGAGCAAATAGGAAAAAACTTTCAAGTTCCTTAATATTTAATCTTTAGGAAGTTAAGTGAATGCCATAATAATGCTACTGGCTTCATTCAACTTTGTTGAACCTTTACATTGTGATGTGTAAACCAAGATTTACCAAAACAAGCCAGGAAATAAAAATAACAAACATCCATAGTAAACAATAGAAAAATAACCTAACATACAACTAAACATAATAGTGTGCTCAGAGTTTCTGGACAGGTCTTCATAATATTCAGTCACATTTGAATCATATAAACTAAGAAATTAGACTAGTTTAATTCTCTTTTGGATATGAGATGAATTATAAATCTTTGAGTAGGTATGTGTTACAGTTGCTAATGAAATGAAGCTACATCCTTGCTGTTTCTCTGCATCAGATTATGCTAGTACTAATTAATTATATTCAGATTCTTTGTACGTACTTACTTTGTAACCAAACCTTTGTCAAGTGTTTCGAAATGCCTACAAACACACACATTCTTGTTAAGTAAGAGTGTGTCAGCAATCATTCCCACAAACTGCACAACGTCAACAGCCTTCTGTTCCTGATTACGCAGTGGGAAAACTCCGTCGAACAAAGTGTCACTGAAAGAAAGAAATGTTTTCATTTACACTTTGCCTTGTGCGTACTTGTACATGTCTCAGAAGATACTGACAAATATATCACGGAAAGACACAACTTAGAATGAATGGATTGGAATGCTTGTAATGGAACTTGTATGGAATTTGAAGGAATACCTTACAACTAATTCAAGAATAAACTACGGTACATAATGCATTCATAATTAAGTCACAGCAAAGAGTTAGTCATAATTTAACTGACCTTGATAAGAAGTCCAGCTGATTGTTATCATCGTAGAATCCAAGGACGATCGTGTTTGGTTTCATTGCGCCGAGGCCGGACATCCGCATCATGTGCTTCAAGCCTTCTCTCACAGATTGCGCCACAGTCAACTCAATGAAAGCTTTCACCTGCAACACACACATTGCATTACATTGCATTACATTGAGTGCTTAGAAGCCTAGAGTATCATTTGCAAAGATGCCAACTAGACAAGATCTCTAGTTCACAAAGTGGAATCTATAATTCAGTCCTCAAATTGTGCCATGGTTGCTGTATAGTTTTTTTATTTCACCATCGAAGATAAATTGGGAAAGCATTGTTTGCAGGCAATGGAACATTCAGTAAAACTGAAAAAAATGACCCCATATGATAAATATCCGTTTCTTTAAACATTACCTTTAAAAAGATCAACTAAAATGAGCCAGTGTGGATATTGCTCTATTGTCGGATCTTGCTGGATGTCTGTCGATCCCACTTCGATGTGTCCAACAACGTACAGGCCACCTTTTTTCAGATCATTGACAAAGTGAATCAACGGAACGCACGCCTTGGGTTGCCAACCATAAGCAACACTTGAGGCCTCCAAACTTGACGTGATCCTTGCGTGAGTCCAGAAGCAACAGATATTTTCGCCCCCTAAAACGGAATTAGTTAACAAAGTAATATACAAACATTTGACAGTGAAGTTATTTCAATTGTGTAAGGTAAGGTTAGATCTATGTCTACATGCTGAATTAGTTACCCTAGAATTTACTAATTTAGTGATAGCCCCTGCATGATTAACGGTTTTGAACAGAATATTCTGGGAAAAATTAGAAGTAGGCATTTATACTTAAAAATAGCCTAATGATTATAAAAAATGAAACAATCATATGCAGGGTCCAAAACAGTGGCGGACACAGGGGGGGGGGGGGGTGGGCGATCCGCCCCCCCCCATGATTCTTTAAAAATTAAAAAAAAAATGATTTTATTATTTTATTGTGCACGCATCAATGCACTCTAAAAACCTGATTTTCAAATTTTCGCCTGTGGCGCTATTTATTTAAAACTCCCAATAAAAATCAGCTTTCTTTTATGCTGTCAGAACAAATCAGTTTGCCTCTGAAATGGGTCTGCATCAGTGTACTTCGATTTTTTAAGTTGTCCTCCTATGTGAATCGTTTTTTAACTAAATAGGATCGATGTTTAATAAATAAATAAATGATGAATTGAAATAAGATCAAACGTTTATAATAATGTTGAATCTAGGCCAATGCTGTAAATTGTAAGCTCGACATGACAACAAAACAAATTGGTGCACACAAACTACATTGTTTCCGTATTGCATTCCGCCCACCACTTTTTTCTAAAACGCACCAAATGCACTCTAAAAACCTGATTTTCAAAATTTTCGCCTGCGGCGCAATTAATGGGGGGCTCCACCCCCCATACCCCCCGTGCGTCCGCGCTTAGTCCGTTTCCCACGACTGTACATGCACACGCAAATCGCCCCCCCCCATGATTATGTCCTAGATCCGCCACTGGTCCAAAACTTTTATTTTAATTCATCAACAATCATCTGTTTATAACAAAATAGAGCAACAAGTAGTAAACATGCCCTTGAATGGAGAGAGGTGAAATTGGCATTTTTTGTTAATAATGCTATCTAGACATGCATTGCATGCAATGTTCAAGCATTTTGGTACTTTTTGACAATACTTTCACTATCCTAACAACAGTATTGTTACCTGATGGAAGATGAGTGCCTGTGAGATGGACACCCAGTCTGAGCTACGAGCGGGCGAGAATAGATGCAGCATGAGCACTAGAGCGAGACACAGCACCATGCTGGATGACGCATAGACAGGGTTGATGACAAACATCATCACAAGCGTGCCTACGAGTCCCACGAAGGCAGTGTGCCACGTGAAGTAGTGGAACGAGGGCCTGAAACAGAGTTGGACAGAACTACTCAGTACTTAGCTAGATAAAGACACACTATTATTACCAGAGCAGCAATTGGCTTTTTCATCCTTTGGCATGGGGCCAATTTGCTTAATTAAAGGGGTATTTAACCGCTAAACTCAAAAAAATATATTTCATTCAGGCTAACTGAAATAAATTTAAAGCATTAACAGAAAAATTATTGGGGCCACCATGACCTCCCCAAAAAATTGTCAAACCCATGACATATTTCGAGCTAGGTCCCATCGGCATAAATCTCCCATAAGAAATAACATGGGGACGATCTTTATGCCCCGTGACCTTGGGGGATATTGATCCAAAAAAATTTTGGGCCCATTATTGACATACTCTACGCCTTTTCTGTAAATTCTCTATATTTTGTTTTGAAATTTGGGCAAGTATTTTGGGTCAAAATATGCTTATTACCAAGGTGGGGTGTGATTTTGGAATGCATATTTTTGCGTGTTTGAGGGTATATTTGGGCACAGTTTCAAGACACGATGTAAAAAATGAGATTTTAGATTGGTACTTGCTCTAGTATCTATTGGACCAAAAAAAGCAGGTTAAAGCCGATTTAAGAAATTTCCAAAACTCCCAATTTTTTTGCAAATTTCTGGATCAAAATAATTTAAAAATTCGTGTTAAATCACAGTTACGAGATATAAATTTTTAAACTGTCATTTAAGTGTAGTATTGTGCCATAGATCATGTGGTAAAAAATAATTTTTTGACTTCATAGCCCCTTTAAACTCTTCGTCTGTCCTATAATAAAATTAGGGCTGTGCGGACTAGAATTTCAAATTTCAAGTGGAGATCGAGCAAGTCAACATTCTCGCCACCTCGTGTGATTTTTTTTGATTCTCGAAATTCGATTCTCGAAAATGACTCGAGAATTGTTTTGAGAACGTACGAAAATACGGTCGCGGCGGCGTAATATTCCATATTATGACGTGCTCTTCAGCATTCTTCACGTCGACAGCGAACAGCTGACTGGTAATGGCATTGCGGGAGGCCCTCGATGCTTTTTGCTTCGACACCATGGGCCCCTGCGCACCGACACTGCGCATGTCTCCAAAAAAACTCTGATAAAAACTTGCAAAACCCCTTCTTTGGACTAATATCAATATGTAGAAGTAGTGAAAATGGTGATAACGAAATTTGCGATTTTTTTAAATATCCATTTTATTGCCTAAAATGTAATAATGTCGACGAAATTACATCATTTAGAGATGGAAAAAACACATTTTTAAACGTGAATTTTGCGAATAACGAACGAAATTGTACAAAACTGGTCAAAACGCGAATTAGCTTGCGAAATTAAGCATTTTAGAGCTCAAAATGTGAGGGGATGGTGGAGGTGCCGGTCCAGAATTTTTGTGAATTTTGGTGGAGGTGCCGGTCCAGACCGAGGGACGCCTGAATAACGCCGAATGGAATAACGCCGAATCGATCGTGTGTAGTGTACTTGCCAATTTTCCTCCTAACCTTTTTTTTCCAACACAAAAGAGTAGCGTGGTACGTACACTACACATGATCGATTCGGCGTTGTTCCATTCGGCGTTATTTAGCGCCCCCCAGACCGAACATTACTCGCGCAGCGGGCGGGACAAAAAAACCGTTTCGTGACGTCACTGGCTCCATGGAAATAGACCGCCAAAATAACGACGCGTATCACATACTCCGCAACAATAGTCCACCAAAATAATAATGCGTACAAATATTTATTTTTGCTTGGGAATCGATTCTGAATCGATTTGTGAGTCACAATGATCGATTCTAACAAATTGGAATTTATGTCATCCCTACTTCTAAGGCTTAAAGTTTTTGACCATTTAAATGAAATCGCGACAAACGCGAAATTTGGGTTTTATAAAACGAAATTTGAATTTTTATATCACCATTTCTCATTACCTCTATCAATATGTTGCAGACATGCGTTCAACCTCGGCTTTAAATCGACAATCGACTTTTACTTCACACTTTTAGGCTGCAAGTTGTTTAGCTTCTGTCATTCCGTGAACGACTCATTGAAATGTAGGCTATATAGGCGACGGACTTATGTTTTTTACTTTCCGTATTATTTTAATTATGTGTTTAATACAATTTGCAGGTAGAGTGCAATTATTTATTTTATTTATTTATTATTATGTCTGCCTTAACCCTACTTATTGTGTAATGGCCCACAGCAACCTAAGAGCATTAATTTAATGCACAATGATGTGGGCTTAACTACTGCTGGCCTAGGCCTAGCTAGCCCAACAAGGCTAGGTCTAGAGGCCCCCTGCACCTTACCTTAAAGGCTTCTAGGGCCTAGCTAGGCCTACCCTAGACGAAAAATAATATTGTTCTTTGAACTTCAAATAGAAAGAACACGATTGGTAATAGTAGGCAATTTAGAAATGAGCCTAGGCCTAGGCTAGCTTAGCCTAAACAGTAAGCCTATGATTAAAAAAAAATTAGATTAATGTTTTATGAATTGGCAGGCCCAACATAGTAATAGTAATTACATATTGAAAATTTTGTGTTTATAACATTGTGACCGAAATGTAAACCAAGATTTGTGGTAAATTAAATTTTGGTCTGCTCGCTCGAATCTTGCTCGAAAATCAAGCAAAAGACCGAAAAATACGCGCTCGATCTTGCTCGACTCAAAAAATCCCTGCTCGCACAGCCCTAAATAAAATATAAAATATTACCTGGTAGGCCTTGCTTTGTACATATTTTAGGAACTGTAAATATGTAGTACTTACTTTTAGGCACATTAAATTATCGTAACTGATAGTGATAGTTAGAGGTAATGAGAAATGGTGACATAAAAACCCAAATTTCGTTTTAAAAACTCAAATTTTGCGTTTTTTTGCGATTTAAAAAAATTGTCAAAAACGTTACTAAAAAATAAAAAAAATAAAATAAAAAAAAATTGTATGCACTGTTATTTTGGTGGACTTTTTTTCGCGAAATCCGTGATACGCGCCGTTATTTTGGAGGTCTATTTCCGTGAAGCCGGTGACGTCACAGTACCGCCTACCGCGCGCGTAATATTCGGTGTGGACCGGCACCTCCACCAAAACTAGACCGACACCTCCACATTACTTCACATTTTGCACACTAAAAGGTTCAATTTCGCGATTTAATTCGCGTTTTGACCAGTTTGATACAATGTTGTTTGTTATTTCGCGCTATACGCGAAATTTCGCGAATTTCGCGTTTTCAAAATGTGCTTTTTCCATCTCTAAATGATGTAATTTGTTGACAATATTACATTTTAGTCAATAAAAAGGACATTTAAAAAAATTCGTGAATTTCGTTATCACCATTTTTCACTACCTCTAGTGTAGTGTATAGGGTAGCTATATATACACATACAATATAGGAATATGATAATGATTATTGTGTTGTATCGTGAAACTTGATTGACTTAACATTTTGAAAACTTGAACAAATGGAATTGAAATTTAAAACAGGTGCTCCAGCTACACTAAACAAGTTTCTACAAACTACAATATCAACAAATGTTATTACATTTGAGAAAGAAATGGGACCCAATGGAATCCTCTCCTATGAGTGTGACACAACAGAACAGTGACAGATTCAGCTGGTAAGTATTGAATGTACCTGAAGTTTGGTGCAGATGCTAGTTCCAATCCAAGACATGCCAAGTTTGTAGCCAGGTATGACAGAAGGAAGAGCACAGAGTTCACTTGAGCGATTGTGTTCAGGGACCCTATCAGCAGAATCATCTGAACGACAACAAACGATACCAGCACTGCAACAATTGGATTGCCTCGCCACACTCCCCTTGACACAAAGTTTAGAAGTGGGCCTGGAACAAATGAATACAAAATGATTATGCTAAAGTGGCAATATGTTTTAAATCTTTTTTTTTTAGAATACTATAGGCCCTACACTGTATTTTTTTTTTATCTAACAAAAATAAAATGATAGGCATCTAGATTCATTTTCTAGAAACAATAATGTTAGTTTCATCAAAATACAGTTATCCCACTTTAAAAAATCTCTTTTAAAAAAACTTTGGATATAACGAAGCAATTTTTAACTCTTGATAATCACGTAAAATGGTGCTCTATTCACAATTTTTAAAACAATAATGTAATTGACAGTCCCCGTTCGTTGAAAGTGGGCTTGACTATGTATAGAAGAGTACTACACATTTTGTGATTAATTACTGTACATAGTATTGCAGAAGGAATAGCCTGGATGGCCAATAGGTGAAAGATGTATGAGAGAGGAGTTAGTGGAAATGTATTGTTGTCAAACCAACCCTGGTAGAGACAGGTGATTGATGGATGATTATGATTGGATTTGTTGGTTTGGTAATAACTTATCTGGTTGACTGGCTTACCGAACACGTTGTCTTTAGCCAGTGCCTCCAAGACTCGACTGGATCCATGAGATTGCTCAGGCTAGCGCTAAAAGTGGCCGTGACTATACCGACGGCAATGAATGGCGGCCAGATACTGATAGGCATCATGAACACGAAGTTGTTCTGCAGTAAGAAGCGCGAGCAGGAGGCGGCAGTCAGCAGTGATACCACCACGTAACAGAGGAATGTGAATGCCACTGCAGATAAAGTGCCCCGAGGGATGTTTCTTGCAGGCTCTTTTAGCTCACCTAAAAGCAGTACATAGTAGTTCTAGATTCAAGGCAGGAGATACTAGAGTGATTAGATGCAAGTTTAAGTAGATATTTAAATTTTATAGATCAAATCAAACAAATATTTTAGGAAACACTGCAAAGTACGATATATATTTTATTAAAACCAAGGGTGGTCCTTGCTTGCTTGGTCTAATAACATTATATTCAGACATCTTCATTTCAATTTAACTCGTTAAATGACATCAATTTCCATTCAAAGTTAAACTGTTTTTCATTGCTACTTCAATGGATTTAATTACCCAAAGCCTCCATATTAATATGTTAAACAGTTTTTGAAGGTAGGTCAAAACAAAATACAGATATGTAGCTCTACTACTAAATGCCCCTTTATGCTCTGAAAATGATAGTGATAGTTTAAAAAAAAAAACACAAGTCTAAGGATGATGAAAGTAACTGACCTGACATGTTGGCTCCAGCCATGATGCCAGTCACTCCACTGAATAACACACACCGAACACAGTGGAGAAATGCACTGCCTGTCCCCGCCGAGCTATAGTCGTAGCCATAGTCTGGGAACAGGTTGCTATCCAGAGTCGAAGCCATCAGTCCTGTGAAGTTCCCCTTCACGTGGTACGTGGCGTTCTGAACCACCTCGTTGGCATCCGGTAAACCCACCTGGTGAACACACACTCGTGTAACAGGGTTTACATATCTTACTTTGCAACTACTACAGCACTGGTGAGCTACAGGAACAAAATAGATAAGCATATCTTGTTTACATATCGCCCATCTCAGTCAATTCAAAATTAAAAAAAAAAAAACTTATGATGTAGTCTCCCCAGAATTATTTGATGCATGTGATGGAATAAATAAATAAATAAATAAACAAATAAATATTAAATGAACAAAGAAAAACACACTTGTTTGGTTTAATGGAAATACTTTCACTTTTCACAATGAACACGACACAGATTATTTATTACTGTTTGTTACAGAAAAGTTTTGTTGTGATGTGAACGAAGTAGATTTTTTCAGTGAAATTGGAAGTTTAAAGATTCAAATAGAAGAGAAGAAGAGGATCTCCCATATACAAAAGTGATGATGATGATCAATGATGAAGTCATCTCAGCAATTAAACACCTTAAAATTAGAAGCTCAGCAACTCTTAGAGATTCCATGTGTGGTAGGCCTATTCAAGAAATGAGCATCACTAGTCGGATTATTGGCAGTTCTAATTTCCCAACACAGCTGAAATTGGCAAGGGTAACACCTATTTATTAGGGTAAAGGTAAAAAGAGTGATAGGAATTCTTATCAATCTATATCAACTCTTCCAATTGTAGGAAAAATTATTGAAAATATTTTGCACATGGGGTTTATTACATGACGTTGAATCTATCTATATGGGATAGTGTATATGAAGGTTTAAGTGCAAACCGCATGGTTTCAGAAAAGATAGGTCCATGCAAAGTGCCCTTTTAGCATTTACAGATGTTATCTATTAAGGGATTGACGATCGAAATGGTAAGGTTGGAGCTGTTTTTGTTGATTTTAGGAAAGCATTTGATTCAGTACCTTTTTAACCTCTTTTAATAAAACTAAAAACCAAGTATAACGTAAGTCCTTATTTGTTATCAATTTTGGCGGATTCCTTTTTAAAAGACAAATGTTTATCAATCTTGAAAACTCTAGCTGAAAAGTGTTCAATCTTTTTTTGTGGAGTACCCCAATGATCAATATTAGGAGTTAAGACCCCTTTTATTTCTCTCTACATAGATGATATATCTACTATAATGGAAGGAATCAATTAATATTTTATATGCTGACGTGTTTTTTTTTATTAGAATGTGTGGATGTCGAAGAGATCTTAAGTAGTCTTCAAGAAGTTCTCAAGAGGATGGATTCTTGGTTTAAAACCCAGGAACTTGATATTATAGTTATAGTAGTAAAACAAATTTCATGATTTTTCATAAGGCTTTAATGATAGAAGCATGAATGATAGTCCTATTCATTTTATCGTTGAATCTATCTATAGAGTGTATGAATTTAAATATCTTGAAAGTTTTCTTAGATTATAATTTAAATTTTAAGAAAAATTATGAATATGTATGTAATAATAAAGTATCATCAGGAATTGGAATTATAGGTAGAATGAAGAGGTTTGTAACTGAGAGAATGTTGAGGTTACTTGTAGATTCTTATACAATTCACTCTGTTATTGATTAATGCTTAGTGGTTTGGGCAGTAAGACCTTCTACAGGGTTCCCACTTTTTTTTTAGAATCAATTTCCCTGACTTTTCCATTTTTTCCAGGTCTAGTTTTGCTTAATTCCAGGTGTGATACACGCCCCAAAAATAGCTTGCCGGGAACGCAGCATACGCTCTAAAATTTATTTCCCCGTACTTCATCAGGGCGGAACTTCGTTTCATGGGCCCGCCCGCAAAATTTCTATGGGGATCCCCTAACAGATACACACATACATAGGCTCAGTGTTGAATTCAGGTTTTTGATCCTGGGGGTATTATATAGGGACCAAGTACGGGGGGGTTTTAGGGGCCTCCCCCCCAAAAATAGCGCCGCAGGCAAAAATTTTGAAAATCAGGTTTTTAGAGTGCGTTTGGTGCGTTTTAGAAAAAGTTGTAGGTTGAATGCAATACCAAAAAATGTAGTTTTTGTGTTATTGTGTTGTGGACGCTTCCTAAATATCCGCTAGATTTCACCTTCAAACCTCTAGATTCCTAAAACGGTTTTTTTTAAGCAACGAAAACAAATGATTGATTTAAAAAAAAATTCTGACTTTGGAGTCGGAAAACATTTTCATAAATTCGGTGAAAATATGTTTTTTTAGTAAACCGAATAAGTCTAGATTTAAATAAATTCCCATTTTCCCTGCCTTTTCCAGGTTTTTGAATTTTTTCCTCAATTCCCTGACTATTCCCTGACATTTTGACCCATATTTTCAATTCCATGACTTTTCCAGGTTTTCCAGGTCGGTGGGAACCCTGTTCTACCAAGTATGTTGTACTTTAGAAGAGAATTGACCATCTGTTTGATTTAATTACTTAGAGCCAAGATTTGCAATCTGATTGCTTCATGATTGACGAAAGGATGAAGTATAGCGTGCTGGTAAATACATACAGAGTATTGAAAGGTATGTATTTAGATATTCTACACAATATTTCCCAAAATTTTTGATCGTGATAGTAATTCTATTCTAATGTACAGATTGCAAGTTCCTAGATTAATTTCCAAATCATTTAGAAAGTCGTTTTTGTACATATCTTTTCTTATTTTTTAAACGTCTATCCTATTCAGTTAAAAACTGATTTACAAAGAGGATCTTTTGAAATTCAAATTTTTTATGAATAAGAAGCCAGTTTACTGAGCTAGCAATTGTACAATTTAAAAGTAAATTTAAGCATTGATAATGAATCAAAGAGCAAAGAAGAATTGAGTTTTTGTATTTATCTGTGGTTCAATGTCTTTGTGATTGATTGGATATTGCTTAACGTCTCATATTAATGCACTTTGGCTATTCGAGACGATGATGGGGATGGATGAGGAGCCGATGAACGAAGGG